>JAJIBD010004352.1:0-141687 GCA_021461705.1 Cryptotis parvus
GACAAAGTTCGAGCAGACAAGTAGTTTTTGCTCCCTTCCTGCTGGAAGTGTTTCCCCTGAAATCTGACCGGCTTTATTCTGATCAAGGAACCTACATGCTGTCAGTGTTTGGGGTTTGGCCCTACCTGCTCAGAAGCGCATGGTGAAGGCTTTTCCTTGTGTTGAGATGCACCATCTTTCCTCCCGAGCAGCCAGGGGCTAAGAGGAGATGCCAGACCCAGCTTGGGGGCTCCCTCAGGCTCCATCTCCAAGAGAAGGGTATCCTTACCTGGCAGAAGTGGTTTGATATCTACAGTGATTGTAGATGAAAAACGCTTTTCTAAATATTAGCCCTTAATAACTCATGGTTCTTATGTCTCAGTAAAGAAAGATGCTGATCAGCTTCGATCCTTTTGCTTTTTGAGTGGCTGGAAGTGATGCTTCTGTTCCTACCTTCTGCTCCGACATCACCTTTGGATCTTTAACTAAATGCTTTTTTTAATCCTTAGTTCCTGAGAAATCAAGAGTGGGCTTTTCTCTTAAGATCTTGATTGGCAACTTCAAGTATCTTGTTACCTCAATTTCTAGCACAAAACCAATCCAGCAGCCCTTCCAATTTAGCCCAAATAATTTGGACCAGCTGACTCTTTGAATCTTTGTCAGTCGGAACTCATACCGCTTGATAGAGGCGAGTGTGAGAACGTGTTTATTGGTTGACTTCCCGTCTCCCCCACACACCCATCCTTCATCTCCCAGTTAATTTAACGCACAGACTTCCTTTAGAAACAAGTGTAGTGGGCCCAATGTTGATGAGTGCTGCCATTTCTGGCATAAGAGCAGTAAAGGGGCTGAAGAGTGCATATAGAGGTACTTCCCTTGCACATGGCCCACCTTGGTTTGAGCCTCAGAATTGCATTTTGGTCCCCAGCACAACCTGGAGTAATCCCTGGGCCTCCAGACCCTCTAAACAATGCAGAGGTGACTAAAATAAATGAAAATGTGTCAACAGAGGACCCGGGGAGGAGGGGGTGTAGGGCCTGGAGGGTGTGTATATGTCTGTCCTTAAAAGTCCTATAAGGTCCCTTCCTGCAGGGCCCAGGCCAGGCTGGGACGGACTGTGCCCTGGACTGTGGCTCGGGCATCGGGAGGGTCAGCAAGCATGTGCTGCTGCCCGTGTTCAGCAGCGTGGAGCTGGTGGACATGATGCCAGCCTTCCTGCGGGAGGCCCAGAGCTACCTGTGTGCACCGGGGCACAAGGTCGACAACTTCCACTGCCACAGTTTGCAGGAATTCGTGCTCCCGGTGGGCAGATACGACGTCATCTGGATCCAGTGGGTTTCAGGTCAGGCCTGCGTGGCACATCCTTTGCCCTTAAAGTCCCCACAGAGAGCCACCCCTGGGAGGTGCAGGAGGGGACTGAGGCCCTGATGGGGGTGGGGGCTGTTTACCTGGATCAGCTCCTCTCACGGGCTCCTGCCTACTCCCCTACCAGGGTCAGGAGGAGTCGGACAGCTGCTGGCCTTAGGGACCCAGTGCCTTGAGTGTCACGTCCACCTTAGAAGGCGCCTCAGATGTTACAAAGTGGGACCACAAAAGCTCTCCTCTAGCCAGTGGGTGCATTTCAAGTCACCAGAAGTGGAGACCATGGTTGTGTGTTAGATGTTGGCACATGTGCAGTGAAGTTTTCGCAGGAGGGTGGGTGGGGCATCCATGGGATGGACAGTCAGGTGCCTGTGGAGTCAAGAGCAGGTACCGTAGTGTCTATTCTAGAGGGGTTCTGAGGCCCCTGAAATAGTGAGTCTCTGAAGCCATGAGCGAGTTAGGGGGTCTAACCCTGGGCCTCTCTCTCCCTCTTGTTGACTCTGCAGGGCACCTGACGGATAAGGACCTGCTGGCCTTTCTGTCCCGGTGTCGGGGCGGTCTCAGAGAGAACGGGATCATCATCCTCAAGGACAATGTGGCCCGGGAGGGTTGTGTGCTGGACTTGGCTGACAGCAGCCTCACACGGGACATGGACACACTCAGGAGCCTCATTGCCAAGAGTGGGCTGGCAGTGCTGGACCAGGAAAAGCAGGGCGGCTTCCCTGAGCACTGCCTACCCGTGGATGTTTGCCCTTTGCAGTGACCACCTCAGACACACCTGACCTGTTGCAGATCCTGCTCTGGGGCCCCCGCACAGCCCCTTCCAGGATGGAGCCGGGGAATGCAGGGCCCATCTAGAAATAGCCACAGAAGACAGGGGAGGCTACTGCTAACTGCTGCCTGCCACAGGCAGTGTGGACATTCGTTACAGCACTCACAGGCCCTGCAATGCAGGGAGACATTGGCAGGGAGCCTGGGTGTCTATCTGGTCATGCACCACGGAGGTGCCCCGGCTTCCGCACTGCCCAGCCCTGTGCAGTGTGCACGCACAGTCCCAATTGGTCCCCACACACTTTGGGGGACCAAAGCTTCCTGTAGTGGAGATGCAGAAGTGTCTGGGGTCCCCCAGAACGGGGTAGGGAGCATTCTCCGGTGCTCTGGTCCACAGCTGTGCTATGGGGATATGACCCAGAATCTCCCCTCTCTGCCCTCATGCGTGATCCATTACACCTCATCTTTGGGTCCATGACTTTTCTAGACAGAAATCCCCACCTCCTCAAATTAAGGAGGCCCTAGTTAAAATGCTGTTACAGAAACAAGTCCAGTACTGAATTTTTCTTTGGCCTTTCTCTTGGTTAAAAAAATAAAATCAAAAGCCAAACACAGCCCACTTTCTATTTGGGCTGAATCTCTCCACTCCATGGTGGGGTATGGAAGTAATTCGATAACAGAAGTTGGCTTGTCAGCGGCGGGGAAGTGGCTTCTTTCGGGAGAAAATGTTGAACCCTGGAATTTCAGCTGTGAACACAGAAGTGAATGTTGCTGCTAATCTAATTTTAACCACTGGCTTCCTACACCAAGGGCTTCGGTGCAGCTGCTCCGGTTTCCTTGATGGACAGGAATATCCAGTGTGGAGGAAACCCAAGCGGGCACAGACTGGATCCCAGTGAGGTGCTGGTTTCATGAGAAATAATCAGAAGTCTTTGAAGAGCAAAAAATGTAATTAAAACAATTGTTTTTTTTCTTTCAGTGGAACTTTCTTGGTTTTGTTTTTGGGCCATGCCTGGCAGTGCTCTGGGCTTACTCCTGGCTCTGTGCTCAGTCAGGGAGCACTCCCTGCGGGCTCAGGGAACCATATGGGATGTGGGGATTGATGTCCAGCCTGCTGTACTATCATTCTGGCCCCTTGTGGAACAACGGAAAAGAGGCTCTTGTCTTTAAAACACTCTTGAATCTTTAGCATATCTGCGTTGGGGCCTCTGTGAAATGCTAGAGATAATGTAGCTGGGTCTACAGCCTGGATGCTCCGGCAGCAGGCGGCATCTGCACGCTGCGGCCCTAAGTTAGGATCATCGCGGTGATGATTCATTCCTGTCTCACGAGAGAGCTGCCTGCCAGTTTCCTGGTCACCTGGAAAAGACTGGAAGGGAAAGAAGCCTCGGTCCCTGCTAGGTTCCATCCCGTTACTCACCCAGGGAAGCACAACAGAAGAACGGAGCAGGCAGGAACCAGATAAGCAAAATTCCATCTGGATTCTCGCACCCAAGACCTGCTCTGCCCAGCCCCACATGTCCATGCACACAATCTTCTTTTTCCTCTCCTCTGAGGTACCAGAGCTGAGGGAAACAGGGACAGATGATGTGAAACACTGTGACTCTTTCGAGTCAACAGCCCCCTTTCTCTCGCAAAGACACTCTATTCACCTCAGAAACATTCCCAGTCACTACCATTCTCTGCCCTTTCCCAGCTCCTCAGCTGCACATAACAGAAAGGGGTGTGTGGGGAAACGGTGTCAGCACCCTATCCCGACTATGGCCGAAGGAGAGTGAGCAGGTGGGGGGGGGGCCATAGAAGAGCTTGATCTCTGGCATCCCGTATGGTCCTTGGAGCCTACCAGGAGTGACTCTGAGCAGAGTCAGGAGGAAGCCCTGAGCATTGCCGTGTGCACTCCCTCCCACAAAAAACCCAAAGAGAAAAAACAAACAAATCAATAAATAGATAAATAAAAAGAGAAAGGTGAGCCGCAGGATTTGGGAGCAGGTGGGTGGAGATGGCCCTAAAGGTCAGGGGAAGGGGTAGACACATGAGTTAGAAACGACAAGGGGCTTGAGGGGACAAGTAAGGGACTGAGCTTCATGGCTCCAGATTTGTGTCATAAAAGAAATGGTTTAGACTGAGACCTGCTCTACAATCTTGAACTGAACTCGGCGGCTGGGGTAGAGGAGTCTATCTGTGTTGGGATGTAAGTGATGGCTATGGTAGTCCCCAACGTTCTTTCCATAACCCAAAAGTTTGAGACTTCTTGGTGGGGGAGCTTGCAGGAGATTTCCAGGCTCTCTCTTCACAAAAAGCCTGGCTGGGCAGTGGGGTCAGACCACTTAGGCCTCCCAACAAGGCCTCCAGCTTGTTCTGGCTGTTGGCTTTGCTAGAGGCTGTGCTGGGGAAGGGGCAGACTGGGCCCTAGGCTCTTCCCAGTTGTATTCAGATAAGGGAGGGCAGACAAGAGTGGGGTTGGCCAGCTGCAGGGAAGTGGGGAGCCGTGGAGACCCTCCCTCCAGTGCCAAGACTGAGACGCCGCTGACCACGTCCCATGCCTGCCCACGGCTAGAGGCACAGCTGCCCTTCCAAGCAGAAGGAAGTCCTGCCCAGTGAGCCTTGGCTGGTTCTCCACACCCCCACTGTGGCTCTGATTGCCAGCTCAGAGTATTTATAGATCTGCCTGTGACCGGACTGCTCTGATGCTGCTGCTCAGGCACCCCTCACTGCCCAGACGCTGACTTAGGGGCCCCTGCTCTGAGACCCCCCCCGGATCACATCACCTGCTTCCCGACATCCCCTGTTCCCCTCTGAGCTCCCACAGTTAGTGCACAGGGAGAGCAGAGATGCCCAACATTACCAGAACCACCCATGCATTGGAAGTCTGAGAGACGGATTCAAAAAAGGACAGGCTCAGGGTGGGGCAGCCTGAATTTTGGGCAGTGCCCACCAGGTACCCAAGGACAACCTTGGGGAAGTCAGAGACTTGTGGAAGCCCACGAGCCCTGAGATACATAAGGGCAGTTCCAGCACAGGGCCCAAGTCCAGCCCTAGCACAACACCGCCGGCATAGCCTTTACATACACATGTAAGTGGGAAACTGGCAAAGTCCAGAAGCAAGAAGGTTCAGAGAGCAGACAAGTAGCTGGGAGGATATTATAACTAGAACCTCTCTAGAGCAGGAACCTCTCTCTCTGTCTCTCTGTCTCTGTCTCTCTCTGTCTCTCTGTCTCTGTCTCCCCTCTGTCTCTCTGTTGGTCTCTGTCTCTCTGCCTCTCTCTGTCTCTCTGTCTCTGTCTTTCTCTGTCTCTGTCTCCCTCTGTCTCTCTGTTGGTCTCTGTCTCTCTGTCTCTCTCTGTCTCCTCTCTCTCTCTCTGCTCTCTCTCTGTCTCTCTCTGTCTCTCTGTCTCTGTCTCCCTCTCTGTCTCTCTCTCTCTGTCTCTCTCTATCTCCCTCCATCTTTCTGTCTCTCTCTGTCTCTTTCTTTTCTCTCTCTCTGTCTCTCTCTATCTCCCTCCATCTCTCTGTCTCTCTCTCTGTCTCCTTTCTTTCTCTCTCTCTGTCTCTCTCTGTCTCTCTCTGTCTCTTTCTTTTCTCTCTCTCTCTGTCTCTCTGTCTCTCTGTCTCCCTCTGTCTGTCTCTCTGTCTCCTCTTTCTCTCTGTCTCTCTCTGGCTCTGTCTCTCTGTCTCTGTCTCTCTGCCTCTCTCTCTCTGTCTCCCTCTGTCTCTGCCTCTCTCTGCTCTCTCTCTCTCTGTCTCTCTGTCTCTGTCTCTCTGTCTCTGTCTCTCTCTCTCTCACACACACACTCACACCTGCCCTCAGCGGATGCTAACTCATGGATATGCCAACTCAGCCCACCATTCACTAGGGCAGTGGGTGTCCCTCACAGAGATGCCTGATGGGCCTGTGCAGGGGTCAGCACAAAGCATCTCCCAAGACCCTGCCCCTGGCTAAGCTGAAGAAAAGCAAGCTGAGTCTGAAGAAAACCAAGCTGGTTCTCCTGCAGCCTCCCTCCTGCGGCTGGTGAGCGCAAGAAGATGCTTTCCTGCATCATGCCCTGAGTCCATCGCAAACCTGCCTATGATTCTAGGTGGACTTTGGAGAAGTCCAAGGAAGACCACCTTGGCCTTCCTGCCTTTCTAGAATCTTCAGTGCTCCGGCGATGACTCTGAGCATGCACAGCCAAATTCTCAGGGGCGAGTGAGTGACTTGATGGATTTGGGGCCATCATAAAAATATAAAGTAGAACAAAGGGGGTCATGCGGGTGAAAGGTGATCTGCTTTGTGTTATGGACACATTCTGGCCCGTCCAGGCTTGTGCTTCCCCTACCCGCCTTCTCTCCACCATTTCCTGTAACCGCTGGCTCTGAGTGATGGATGGGGGGGTGGGGAAAGATGTGCGTCAGATCTATTCAGCTGCCTGTCAGGGCTAATTCAAGCCACTTGTGTTATTGCTTGCTTGGGTTCCAGCTGACTCTTTGATGCTCTGCTGTCCGCGGCAGACAAGGACCACTTGTAATCATCCGGGGCCTGTGTTTGTGCAGGGGTCACTGTAAGCTAATTAAGCAAATATGCCAAAAAGAGTTTTCAATGATCTCAATTAGCTGAGTGTGTGTGTACATGGAGTCAGGGCAGGGGAGGGGAAAACTTAAAAACTGCCTCTCGGGGTGAGGGGCCGGGGGTCAGAGCACTGTGTCCCCTCTACCCCGTGTGCTCGCAATGCTGGTAGCCTGAGTCTGCTTTGGGATGGGCTGTGTTAGTTCCGGCAATGACACGTTGAAAATGTCTCTGAAGATCAGTCATGGGAAAGACAGGGACATAAATATTAACAAATCAGGATAAAAAGGACTCCAGGAGGGTCATCTGCCAAGGGTTATGGCAGTAGGTTAAATAAAATATACCCCATGACCTAGAGGTCCGGGCTGGCTCACCTGATGCCAGAGGCGGTCACTGATCCTCGTTCCACGCAGCTTGAGGGATCCCCAAGGGACGTGTGCTGCTCTGGGGTCTCAGGACACTGCAGGGAATGAACCCAAAGAGCCCAGGCCTTGGTGGGTGGGGGCAGCTTGTGTCCTGGAACAGACAAACTGAGAATCCTGCACTTGTAGGACTGACTGCCCCTTTTCAGAAAAATAAAACTCTCAGAGCCCCACCCCTGTAAATCTACCTCTGATGAGCAAACCAGCAGGGATTCCCCTTCCCTGCAGGCACCCCCAGTTACTGCCAACCTCGGGTGTTCCAGAGCCCCTCCACGCCAGGGAAGGTGCCAGCTAATGATGAAATGAATGATGCTAAGGATTACGATCTTCCCGCTCATTATCTATTTGCTAGAGCGGGCACCAGTAATATCTCCATATGTCCTGTCTCATGCCAGTAGAGCCAAGGGCATCGGCATGCTACAGGAACATAAAGAGCCTCAAATCATTATATTAGGTCATGGGAATGACCTAATATAATTGTTACTGGTATTTGGCATATCAAATACAACACGAACAGCTTGCCAGGCTTGCCTTAGGGAGGCATACTCTTGTAGTCACCTCCAAATAAAGCATTTATTGATGAACCCCGCGGCCGCAAGACCAGCTAAGGATTAGTTTTAAAATATTAAGTTTGGAGGAAAGGAGAGAAAGAGAGAGAGATGGGGAGAGAGGGAGGGAGGGAAAGAGAGAGGAGAGACAGAGGAGAGAAAGAGAGACAGAGACAGAGACAGAGAGAGGGGAGAGTGCATGGATGTAACGGAGGAAGGTGGCGATTTCAAGCAAGAGTCTTGACTTCACTGAGTCAAGAAGGAAAGTAGACGAGAGCATCAGCTGCCCAGAGGGGCGTCTGGGGAGAAGATGCAGTGACCAGTGCCAAGGTCATGCATGTTCCTGCTTCTGAGAAACGGGCAGCCAAGGCAGAGTGGCTGAGGGACAGCAGAGGAAGGTCTGAGGATGGGGTTGTAGGTGCTCGAAAGTGGCTTTAGATTTTTTCATTCTGATGAAGACAACCACTATGGGGCCAGCAAGACATAGTCTGCGTTTCCAATGATTCCCTGTCTCTGCGGAGAAAAGATACCAGCAGGGCAAGATGGGGGCAAGACCTGTTAGACTGGCAGTTGGTAAACTGAGGGGAGGGTCAAAAGCTTATTTATGCTCATACATGGTGGGGGTGAGTGCACAGGGCTGGCAAAACAGAGGATGTTTATTAGATGCTGCACTCAAGATCAATCCTGGTGGGCTCAGGGGACATTATGGGGTGCTGGGGATCAAACCCAGGCTGGCCATGTGCAAGGCAAACACCCTATTCACTGAACTATCACTCGGTCCCCAGTACTGACACAATAAAGACACTCCTTTCTTGGGAAAAAAAAGGCTGAATGGATCCTCAAATTAGAAACTGCTCTTGGGGGAGCCTGACCTTGGCCAAAAACACAGATCCAGAGTGGCCAGAAAGAGCAAGTCCCTGGTCAGTACACACAGAGAAATGTGACGTTCCAGAGAGAATGAGAAGCCTCATTTATCAAGGACACTCAGACCTTGGCTCTCTGTCATGTGCACTAGACCAACCAAGGCTCTGTGAGCACAGCACAGGGCAGATGCCTGACCCAAAGCAGGCGGGGGGGCTTAGGAGCATCCGTCGGCTCCGAATACTTACAAACCATCGCACTGCATTCAGGACGTTTCAATCATCATGTCTGTGTCTGCCCTTAGTGGTTTGCTTCTTTTAAAAACACAGACGCAGAGACTAATGTAACCGCATGTCTTAGAGTCTGTGTGGTTTGCTTTCAGCTCTCGTTCTTGGGCAACTCCATAGAAGAACTGGCCTTACCTTACTTTTGGAGTCTGAAATCTGATACAGGCTCACGTCCCTTTTATTATTTTTCTAACGCTTATTTTAATGGATCAATACACATGCAGACACATGCACAGGAGATTTCATATCTTAGTTCAAGAAGGGAAGGGCTATGGGAGAAGCGATAATTGCTGGCAAGACAATCACAGTCCAGAATTAATCCCCCAGCCCCGTGTGTAAAATTCATCTCAACAGGGGCTGCGGAGAGGGCACAGGCCTTGTGTGCAGCTGAGTCAGATTCAATCCCTGGCATCACACATGGTCCCCCAAGCCTACCAGGAGTGAGTCCTGTGCACAGAGCCAGAAGTAAGCCCTGAGCGCCACTGGGTGGGGCCCCCAACCCAAAGAGCAAATAAACAGCCCCCAGATTTATCCAACAAGCTGCTTCCTATGTTTTGGGCCATACTCAGGGCATACCCTCAGCTTGGTGCTCAAGTCACTCCAGTGGAGTCCAGGGGGGACCTATGGAAGCAGGGATCAGACCGAGCCTCCAGGACACAGTGTCCATGCTCACTCAACCCTGTGAGCTGTCTCCCGAGCTGAACTGCCTCGTGCTCTAATGGAGAAGGAAACCTTGTGCTCCTGACTTTAGAGGTTAAAGCTGTTTAGATACAGCTTTAATCCCAGCCCTGGCCTGAACTTTGCTCCACAGAGCCCCAGCAGACAGTGCTAGCTGGGGCACTGGGCTAGGGCAATCCTCACAGAGCTCAGGGGCCTAGATCAATACTGCTTAGGTCATGGTGCTTCAGAGCCACTCAGCAATGCTGGGGTCTGTGGGGTACAGGCATGCAGTCTGGAAGACCCTACACGATATATTAGTTATCTGCTGACAGATTCTCTTTCTCCTGCCCGATTCAGGCTTTTGATTGGGGTGGAGGGTGTGTGGCTCTCAGAACCACAATAGCAACCCAAAAGAGCTGTGGGGCGTGGCCCCATGAAGATCTCATATCAATGTGTCATGGATCTGATGCATTTCTGCTCAGGCTTCCTTCCTGCTGCCCTTCTAAAAAGGTGTCCAGAGATGCAGGCCCTCCCACTCTGCTAGGGAGATTGTATCTCCAGGAGTCAGCTCTGGCATTGTGAATCTTGAGCCACCTAAAGATCTGCATTTCAGGGGCTAGCCACAATGTAAAAGAAGAGGGAGAGAGATGCAGAGACAGAGAGAGAGAGAGAAAGAGAGAGAGAGAGAGAGACAGAGAAAGAGAGGAAACGGGGCTACCTGCTATTGAGGCAGCCTGGGGGTGGGCAGGAGGGGTTGGGGTACATTGGTGGTGGAAATGGGGCACTGGTGGAGGGATGGGTGCTGGAATACTGTATTACCAAGAAACAATTATGAACACCTTTGTAATTGTATGTCTCACGGTGGTATAATAAAAAATTAAAAAACAAAACAAAACAAAAAAAGATCTGCACTTCAATATGGCCACTTACCTGACTTTATCTCTAGATAGCCCAGCCCATGATGGGCAGGGGCTGGAAGTTTTTGGTGGGCTTCTATCTATAAAATAAACTAGGAGAAAGGAGAAGGGGCTTTTTGGCCATTTCGGCTCCTCTTCACCCTCTGCCTCCTCTCTCCTCTCCGTTATCTTCCCTGTTGGGTCTTAGCATGTGGTAGCGGCCATCTTGACCTAGGATTCTAAACCTACATGTGTCTGGAGCCCAGCCAGTAACTTAAAGTCTGGGGTTTTCCTATTGCTGGATTGTATACCAGAACAAGTGTGAATAAAGCCTTTTGAAACTTTGCTGAATTCTTGAGTCTTTCTCTGTCCCTTGGCTGCTGATCCCCTGGGGCAAAAGGGAATCCCTGACCCTGCTACTGGATTTTGTTCTGGAACCCAATGGCTCTCTGACTGGAGGTTCCACTGAGATTCCTATTCTGCTCCTGGGTTTTTTCAGGGAACCCAGCGGCTCTCCAACAGTCAAAGACTGTCGGCCCAGAGACATCCCTATCTCTACCAATGCTTGGAAGTCTCCGAATTTCCCTCTGGACAACAATTTTTACCTCTCGGATGGCTGGAAACAGCACAGACCATCAGGAACTAGGTCTCTTTCTCTGGTTTTTGTTTGGGAAGAAGCCTGCGGCCACCGATAATCCCTAGTAGTTCCTCCAATGGAGGAAACGTTCCTCCATTGGTGCCAAATGCAGACAGAGATGTCAGGGTGTGAACAAAGGACACCTGCAGGGGCAGCTGGACTTAGAGCTGCAGTGGGTCACAGCTCAGGCTCCTGAGCCAGGCCCTCCATTCCCAGCACAGGGGTAACATTTCAATGGTTGCTAATCTGAGCACAGAGACGGTGGAAACCCTACCCCACTCTGGAATGTTGGGCAAGTCCCGAGGACACAAGAGCTGGCTGCAGGAAAGGTGGCATCAAGGAGCCATGTCAGCACCTTGACTGGGGAAACAGGAGCCCTTGTGCTATTGGCGCTGGTCTGGCGCTTGGTGCAGGAGGCCCAAATCACTGTTTCCATCAAGGTTCCACACTGGGGGACTGGGTGGCTCAGACTGACACTGAGGAACAGGAAAAACAGTGAGGCTAGAGGCCTCTTTGTAGCGGGATATGTCTGATGGGACTTTCCCTGGGGAGCTCACTGAGGATGGTTCTTGAACTGGGAGGGATTCCCAGCTCTGCCCAGACTCCTCAGAATGACAAGCACAGCTAGATTCAGGAGCTCACTCCCAGCTGGTGCCGCTTTGCCTGGAGTCTAGCAAGGCTGAGGAAGTGAGACATAATAGGAAGTGAGACACTGAAGAAAATCGCTGTCAATCATATGATGGTCACAAAAACATGCCCTTGGAACAAACTAGAATTTTTAAGGGGGTGGTTCAGGTTTTGGGGGCCACACCTGGCATTGCTCTGGGGCTACTTCTGGCTGGGTGCTCTGGGCTTGCTTCAGGTGATGTGGGGGTAGGGGCATGTAATTGGATCAACTTAGGGCTCCTGCATGCAAAAGTCAGCTCTGCCCTTTGAGGAACTCTCCCCACCCCAGGGACCCCTTTACTCTCAAGGTGCTGAGGCTTTGTGAACTTCCGGTATCTCCCCTGCCCGCTCCCCTTCCCTATTTTCACAAATCCAGGAAGGAGCAACAGGAAGAGATATCTGTAACTCACACTCACAGGCCTCACAGGTTCCCTGCTCAAGGGACAACTTGAAGGGGACCACCCTGGCTGTCATCTTGGATGGGACTTCGCCTTCCTGACAATAAGCTTAGATGCTTTTGACATAATAGATGATGTTGGACAAAATGAGTTATCTCTCTCTCTCTCTCCCTCCCCTATGCCCCTTCTCTCTCCTTTCCTCCCTTCTTTTGTATTTCCCTTTCTCCCTTTCTCTTTCTCCCTCTCTCCCTCCTCCCCCAATCCACATGAAGAATATTATTAGCAAATCTTCTACTGGCTGTGCAATACAGACAAGTGACTAAGCCCAGGGAGACAAAAATTATTTGGATTCAGAACCTTCCTTTTTATAATGTTTTGGGCTCATGGGTACCTCTGGTTTGGGGGTGTAAGGAGGGTGGAGTAGAAAGGCAAGATCCAAAGGCAGGCATTTAATATGTTCCAATTGAGAAATAGTCATTACTCTCAGGAAATCTGGTTCCAGAAAAGGAACCTAGAGGTGGGAAGAACTCAGTGTGATTTTTTAAAAAATATTTTATTATACCACTGTTAGATATACAATTACAAGATGCTGATGTTTGAATTTTGGTTCTACAGTGTTCCAACACCCATCCCTCCACCCCTGCCCATCTCCCATCACCAGTGTTTCAACCTCCCTCGCCCTTCCCCCCAGCCTGCCTCCATGGCAGGTTCTTTTCTCCTTTCTCTCCTTCTCTCTCTCCCTTCTCACTTCCCTTTCTTACACATTATAGATTGTAATATATTCTAGAACATGATTGATTCCACTAGTTTAATGTACCGGTCTGGACCACAAAAATGGCAGCTACTATGGTGAGAGTACGACATCATTGGTCTGACTGAGACGAGGAGGTGTCAGTTGCATCATGCTGTATTTGACACCGGAGAAGAATTGTTCCTTGGAACATGCGAAGAAAGAGGCATCTGTGGCGTTGGTGTCCTTGTCAACACGAACATGGCCGCCAACATTGATTCATTTGAATGCCTAACAAACCGAATAGGACCATTACACTTGAAGAGATGTGGCCCACTGCCAGCAATTTCTATCTTCATTGTCTACGCACCAACATCCACATACAAAGAAGATGAAATTGAGAAATTCTACATGGAACTGGAGAAGTTCTATAAAAAAGATCACACCTTCTACAAGATCATAGTTGGTGCTTTTAATGCCAAGATAGGACCAAGAAGATCGGCTGAAGAACTCCACATAGGGACCCATGGCCTAGAATGGAACGAACAGAGTGAGAGACTATCTGAGTTCATCATGTCCACCAAGACCATTCATGGGAACTCACAGTTCCAGAAGGCTGAAGTGAAACTTTTGGACATGGGAATCTCCTGGTGGACAGTTCCACAATGAAATTGACCACATCATCTTCAATCGACGGTTTTGTCTGACCGATGTAGCTGTCATCCCCAAATTCCAAACAGGATCGGACCACCATCTCCTTCGTGCAAAATTCTACTTCCCGCAATGGGGGAGAAAAGGCTGCAAAGTTTAAGAAGAGAACTCCCAGAATGACCACCAACTGGGAACTCTTTGGCCCCATTGCAGCAACATGGGAAGATACCATCATTGGACCGACATCGATGAAGAATACAACCGACTGGTTCAGCACCTCCATGATTGTGCGAAGAATGCTGAGAGAGGGAAAGACACAAAAGGACACTTGTCTTCAGAAACTCTTGAGCTCATTCGCCAACGTGGCAAGGCGCGAGCCTCAGGAGACCAAATGCTAATGTCCAAGCTTGCTAAACGGTGCAGAGAAGCGATAAAAGAACACCTCAAAGACAGAAGAACAGAAATACTGGAAGATGCAGCAGAAGCCGGAAAAGCATTCGCACTGCCCGCCTGTCCTTCGCCAACTATAAGACCAAGATGACTGCCCTCCGACGCCCTGATGGATCTATCACATCTTCCAGAAAGGCAATGGAGAAGATTATCCAGGACTTCTACTCAAATCTCTTTGATAGCCACATTCACCTGCCCACATACCAAATTCCACAGGATGGATATGTCATTCCCAATGTTCTCCCTTCTGAAATCCGACATGCCATCTCGTCGGTAAAGAAGGGAAGAGCACTAGGCCCAGACAAAGTCAGACCCAAACACCTGAAGAATCTGCCGTCGGTACTCATCAATACACTAGCTCGGCTCTTCACATGCTACCTGTCCGAATGCAAGGTGCCCTCCCAATGGAAATCCAGCAGGACAGTTCTACTGTTCAAGAAGGGAGACATTCATGACATTGGCAACTATCGCCCCATCTGCCTGTTGTCCGTCATCTACAAGCTGTTTACATGAGTCATCCTGAACAGGATTAGCAGAACACTAGATGAAGGACAACCATGCGAGCAAGCAGGCTTCTGGAAAGGATTCAGCACAATCGACCATATCCACACAGTAACCAAGCTCATCGATGTTTGTAGGGAGTACAAGATGCCGCTCTGTCTCACGTTCATTGATTTACAGAAAGCCTTTGATTCTGTGGAGACTGAAGCAGTCATCGAAGCCCTAGCCAAACAGGGTGTTCAAACCCAATTCATCAAGATCCTTTGTGAGCTGTATTATGGATTCACCACCAGGATCTCACCATTCTACAAAGAAGTGATCATTAATGTGAAAAGAGGGGTTCGACAGGGTGATACCATTTCACCAAAACTCTTCAGCGCCACCCTCGAGAACATCGTGCAACAATTAGAATGGGAAGGAATGGGAGTGAAGATAGATGGTCAGCAACTACACCACCTCCGCTTCGCTGATGACATTGTTCTAATAACACCAAACATTAGCCAAGCGGCACAAATGCTGGCTAACTTTTTTTTTTTAAATTACAAAGATATACAATTAAAAAGTTCATATTTGGGTTTTGGTCAAACAGTGTTGCAGCACCCATCCCGCCACCAGTGCCCATCTCCCACCACCAACATCCCGGTTCCCTCCCCCTCCCCCCAGCCCTGCTCCATGGCAGGTTCTTGATTTCTTTCCATTACTCTCTCTTTCTCTTTTCCTTCCCCTCCAGACTATGAATTACAGAACGTACATTAAAGGGTTGTCATGTGTATCTTTTTGCCTCTATTTAATGCTCAGTTCTAGGTTAGCATTAGTACCCTCAACAATTGTCAGCACACTGTTCCATTTCTGTCTTACCTAGCTTCTGAATCCCACACGTTTGTGATAATTTCCACCTTTGACAGGACCTCCTGATATATGTTTCACTTGATCTTGGATATTGGTATCATAATATGTACCTATATATTTATGTTATGCAGATAAATGCAGTCATTCTGTATCTGTCTCTCTCCTTCTGGCTAATTTCGCTCAACATAATCTTCTCCATGTCCATCCATTTATAGGCAAATTTTATAACTTCATTTTTCCTAACAGCTGCATAGTATTCCATTGTGTAGATGTACCAAAGCTTCTTTATCCAGTCATCGATTTTCGGGCACTCTGGTTGCTTCCAGATTCTGGCTATTGTGAATAATGCTGCTATGAACATAAAAGTAGGGATGGTGTTTCCGCTGCGTATTTTTGGCTTCCCAGAGTAGATTCCCAGGAGTGGTATCGCTGGGTCAAATGGGAGTTCAATTTCTAGTCTTTGGAGGAAAGTCCATATTGTTTTCCAAAAGGCTGTACCAGAATGCTGGCTGACTTTGACCAAGAATGTGGAAAGATAGGTCTACAGCTGAATATGAACAAAACTATGTTCATGAAAAACCGAACTAGTTCCAGAGGCCCCATTCACTCTCAATGGAACAGACATCTCTGAATGCAGCAGTTATGTGTACCTAGGTCGAGAAATCAACATGATGAACGACCTAAAACCTGAGCTGTGCAGGAGGAAGAGAGCGGCATGGAATGCCTTCAAAGGCATCGAAGAAATAGCTAAAAGGACAAAGAACCTCCGGCTCCGGGCACATCTCTTTGACTCCACCGTTCTCCCTGCATTAACATATGCCTCAGAGACCTGGGCCCTACGAAAGCAGGATGAGAATGCTATTTGGGTCTCCCAGAGAGGAATCGAAAGAGCTATGCTTGGAATATCATGCCTCACTCAAGTGAGAGAAGGAATCCGGAGTTCTGACCTCCGTCGCTATTCCAGAATTAGGGACACTGTCTTGTTTGCCAAGGCATCAAAAATCAGATGGACTGGACATGTAATGCGATTTGGAGACAACCGCTGGACTAGAGTCATTACCGACTGTATCCCATGTGATATCAAAAGATCACGTGGCCGCCCACCTACAAGATGGTCAGACTTCCTTATAAAGACCCTGAAGGAACGGTTTGAGGCTCTTCATATTCCTGAATCAACCAGATGCCATTGGGCTACATTGGCACGTGATAGGGTCCAATGGAAATGTTACTGGCGCCCTCTAGAGCAAATCGATGAATAACGGGATTCAAGTGATCAAGTGATGGCGAGAGAGTCTCATTCAGCTGCTTCCGAGGCCCTACAGAGGTGATGGGCCCACTCCCAAAACCCATCTTGCCTCCTGGGAGCCTCATGGTCAGCTGAGCTAGGGGAGAGCCGGATGGCCGCTCTCCCCCATTCATCTGAGTCTCTGCATCATGGCCGAGAGCCCTAAGGCAGTTCGTGGTGGGGCCACCAGGCCTCTGGGACGGGTCAGAGAGGGGAATGGGGACCACAGCTCCATCTCCAGGAACACCTCTGGCGGCCTCTGAGAGCCGCCTACCTGGGCTCAAACTTGGCTGCTCTGAGCTGGTCTTGAGATCAGCATCTCTCTTGCGTGAATTCTGATGAGCTGTGGGAAGAACCCAGTGTTGACCCTGTTCCTTTCACTCTGCAGCTTGAAACATTCCCACTCATGGGAAATAATGGTTTGTCTAAAATGATGGCAAAATATGGGAATGATAATATCTACAGAATGGGATTATACACCATACATCAAATTAAATATTATTATTGAGGTCAAAGTATAGGTGTTGGGCTGTAGTAAGTTCTCAATAAATTAGGACATCCTAATTTTACTGACTTAATGCATTTCTGTTCAAAATCAAAGCACTCAGAGTCACACTTCTGAGTCTGAAATAGTCTTATTTAAGGGTCTGCTAAGAATAAAAACCTCATAAATAGACGGTCTGAGTGCTTCAGAAATGGAACCAACTATCAAGAGCTGGTATAGGAAATGGGGAAGAAAGGCAGTAAGCTCTCTTGGCGCTCTCTCTCATGCACACACACTCATACATGCTCATACACACACACACACACACACACACA
The DNA here is from genome assembly GCA_021461705.1 of Cryptotis parvus. Taxonomy (NCBI): domain Eukaryota; kingdom Metazoa; phylum Chordata; class Mammalia; order Eulipotyphla; family Soricidae; genus Cryptotis; species Cryptotis parvus. The sequence goes on from JAJIBD010004352.1 coordinate 17,316, forward strand.
CACTCACACACTCACACATACACAATCACACACACTCACATATATATGAACACTCACACACGCTCACATACACTCACACATACACACACTCATACACACACTCACACACACATACTGTCATACATACTCTCACACACAGACCTCCTCTTCTGAATGGGTCTTGAACAGTAAACCAAGGTTCCCTTAAGACACCCTGAATGACGGGCTGGAGCGATAGCCCAGCGGTAGGGCGCTTGCCTTGCATGCGGCCGGCCCATGCCGCCAGGGGTTTGATCCCGGGCATCCCATATGGTCCCCGAGCACCGCCAGGAGTAATTCCTGAGTGCAGAGCCAGGAGAAACCCCTGAGCATTGCTGGGTGTGACCCAAAAAAGCAAAAATAAATAAATAAATAAATAAATAAATAAATAAATAAATAAATAAATAAAAAAAGACACCCTGAATGAGTGAGCATATGTGGCATCATGGAGAACTGGACAGTTTACAAGGGAGCTCTGATGTTATCGGGAATTTCGGAAGAGACAAGAATGAGAAGAAATGAGAAAGCTCGGGAAACTCAGAGGGCCATTGTGAAAAGTTTCAAGTAGGAATTTCTGTCTGTGTTTAGCCCCTTCGACTGGGATCCATTCCCCCCCCACACCAGGACCAGGAGAAACGGACCAGGGATCCCTCTGCTCATGGCCACCTGGGATCAAGTTACCTCTTTGAAAGAACTTTTCTTTCTCCAGCCGAGTAAATGAATTGAAATTGATGTGCTTAATTGTTTTCTAAATTGCGATTTTCCTTCCCCAGATGTTTTTGATCAGCATTGAGCCCAATGGGCTCTGTCAGTCACAGGCGAGATGAAGTCATGTGGTCAGAAAAGGGGGGAGGGGAGCGGCCAGCATGCCAGGGATGGTCTAATGGAAAAACCCGCCACAGAAAGGATGAACTGGAAACGCTCCTCTGCTCCCCCCTATCCCCGGCTCCTCCCAATAAATGATGCCCACATAAGGGGGCCCTGGGGGAGAAGGATCAGCCTGCTTCCCTCTCTCTTCTGAAGTCACTGCCCGGGAATGCTGATGCAAGGTAACTCGATTCCAAGTGGGAGCTCCCCCTCAGAAAGACCGGCCTGGGGCCAGAGGGCAGGGGGTCAGGATGGCAATGGTGAAGGGCAGGAGGGGACTTGCTCGGAGCTCAGGGGATGAAGGAGAAACAGCAGAAAGAGTGAGAATATCTGTGGACTGAGAAATGCCAGGGGTAATAAACAGACTGAAATGAAGGGGGTCCAGTGGTCGGGCACATGCACTCGGGAGAGGCTGATCCAGGCTCAAAGCCAGCCCAGTTCAAGCTCACATGCCGGAACCCAGAGACTGGGCCTCAGGCACGATGGGGCAGAAGGGAAGTCTGCACTTACTTCTCACAGGAAGGAGGTACGTGAGCCTGGTCAGTCTCTGAGGGACAGAGAAAGACTAAAGGAGAACCTAGTCACACACAGCAGCTGAAAGAGGTGAAAGGAAGCCCCTTCCCATTGACCCATTCTGGAATAATAGCCTAAGGGCTATCCTGCAAGGGCCTTCTGCATTCTCTACCCGCCTTCAGGGAGCTTTTACCATCACTGCCCACAGGCCTCACTTCCACAGAGCTCCCTTTGAATTAGGATGAAAATTTCTCCTCTCCCCCTGTCATCATTGAAGACAGAGGACACCATGGTCTTGGGGAAGAAACTCAATGAAACATTTAATTTCCTTTTTAGTCTTTTCATTTCAATGTACCTCACATTTGACTAAAAGCTCACTCCAGGCCGTCCCCAAGTTCTCTGATTGCACTGGAATCTTAATGAATCAACCACTTCTTTGAAATACAAGCACAAACTGCCTGAGGTTTATAATCTGCTGTAAGTTTCTTTTGTAGTGATATTTGGAATAACTAGATCAAAAGTACTTGAGAGTTAACCATGTAGAATGTCAAAGCTTACAGAGAAAGAAAAAATACATCACATCGCATTAAGAAGATTGGGATTTTGTCTGGGCTGGGGTTGACCATAGCTTTTTCACAGCATTCATCTCCAGATTCGAGCCTTCCTCATCATTGCCTTCATTACCACCCTTGACTCCATCACCACTAACCACTAACTTCACCACCACCATCATCTCATCACCATTTGGAACAGTAGGTCCAGAGCCACTGGCCACCAAGAGCCACTGTGGGCCCATCCTCACCACCACCATCTTGTGAATGCCATAGTGGAACTTCATCTGGGAAACTGAGCACTAGAGTTTGTGTTCCTTTGGTAGGGCCTTCTGGGATTCCCTGGAATCACAGTTGTTTTTTGAAGTTCTTTTGGGCTTATATTCAAAAGCACAGACTACAGGAAGGACCAATCAAGAGTGAGAACAGAACACACATGTGGCAACACAGAATCAGCATATCAGCAAGACAAGGGCCTGACTGTGGGACCAGGTTGCTGGACGGTTGCTGGACGGTTGGTGGGTGACCCTAAGTTTTGAACTTGATAGTTTCCTCAGGAAGAGTACCTGTCAGTGTGCAGACATGTACCTCATTTATTTAATTAGCCTGACACATACAGACAAAAATGGATGAAGTATGTTCGGTTTATATTCTCGTGAACACCTGAGTGTCTGCTGGGAGTCTCCATCCCACGTTTCCTGCATCCCTGCTCTGCCATGGAATTCGGGGGTTACATTTGGCTGCTGACTGGCTCCATTTCTCTGTTTTGGCTCCTCTGTTGGGGGAAGGAGGGTGGCCCTTGTCCTTGAGACGTCTCGGAGGAGACATTGGGTTTTCCCGGCAGAAATGTCTCTGGTTCTGCAGCTTCAGGGCAGTCAGGAAGGCTGTACTTCCAAGCCAAGGGAAACACAGCTCCAGACTCGGAGCAGGACTCAGGGGAGACGTGGGCCCGCTCAGTGGCCGGCCTCTCTCATCCCGTCCTCACCCCATCGCTCTCGCCCACTGCATGTCAGAGGAGGAGAGACTGACTGGAGCAAAATCGAGTTTATTTGCTGGCACACAAGGGCTGCTGGGGCCAGACGGTTTCCAGGCTTCCCCGTGGTCCCTGAGGAGAGGGTAAGAGGCTTCTTCCCTGTCAGGGAAGGAAGGAGAAGGAGGAAGCTAGAGTCAGACTACTCAAGGCTCAGCAGCCGTCTTGGTCTGCGCTTAGACAAATAATCTTGGGGAGACCCCAGGCCCCTGGACATTGTGGAAACAGACAGTGTCAAAGAGAAACAGAATGAGATTGTTTCTCTTTCACGGCAGCTGAAGTGTAAAAGCCATTCTACTCCGACCTCGTGGCCAGCCTATCCTGACACTTCATAAATTATCTCAAGGGCAGCGGCTGGCAGGGCCGCCCACACCACAGCCGGCCTCTCCCACACTCAGCATGGAGGCTATGGAGGGGCGCCGGCTGAGTCTTGGGGGCAGGACAAGTGTTTGCCCCTCCTGTCATATTCGTCAGCATTGGTAGGCCCTGGGGGCTGACTTCAGGGAGCAGGACAAGCACCATGATAGCACCCACATGGATAGAACCGCTGAAGTGGTTTTGGACTAGTAGAAAAGAAAGGGAAGCGTGGAGAGGAGGGGACCAAAGGCAGTGAGGGGAAACGGGGTTGAGAGGCAGGCGGAGGAGATGTGGATAAGAGAAAAGTGGCCCCTGCTTTGGACAGCTCTGTGCTGCCGCCACACAGGCATGCACACACACGCACATACACATGCACACATATAAGCACACACACATGTACATACACACACAAGCACACACACATAATAACAACCCCCACACACACACACGCCCCTGTGCTTCCTGAGAGGCAGAGACCTTGGCACAAACGACTGTAGCTCAGCACCCGGTCCTATGTGTGTTCCCTACTGTCCCCGTCCCCTCAGCACCCAGTCCTATGTGTGTTCCCTACTGTCCCCGTCCCCCTCAGCACCTGGTCCTATGTGTGTTCCCTACTGTCCCCGTCCCCCTCAGCACCCAGTCCTATGTGTGTTCCCTACTGTCCCCGTCCCTCTCAGCACCCGGTCCTATGTGTGTTCCCTACTGTCCCCGTCCCCTCAGCACCCAGTCCTATGTGTGTTCCCTACTGTCCCCGTCCCCCTCAGCACCTGGTCCTATGTGTGTTCCCTACTGTCCCCGTCCCCCTCAGCACCCAGTCCTATGTGTGTTCCCCTACTGTCCCCGTCCCTCTCAGCACCCGGTCCTATGTGTGTTCCCTACTGTCCCCGTCCCTCTCAGCACCCAGTCCTATGTGTGTTCCCCTACTGTCCCCGTCCCTCTCAGCACCTGGTCCTATGTGTGTTCCCTACTGTCCCCGTCCCTCTCAGCACCCGGTCCTATGTGTGTTCCCTACTGTCCCCGTCCCTCTCAGCACCCGGTCCTATGTGTGTTCCCTACTGTCCCCGGTCCCTCTCAGCACCCGGTCCTATGTGTGTTCCCTACTGTCCCCCCCATTAGGTGCTCTCTGAGTTTGCTAAGTGAAAAGGCCGGAGATGATCCCTGAGGGAACTGGGCTGATTAGGGACTTCTAAAATTCCTGGGGACGCAGCCCTTCGCAGCAAACCCCCATTCCTGCAGTCTTGACAGGCCGGCAGGCTGAGAATCTGGGGCTCTGGGGGGGTGTATGTGGTGTGTGTGGGGAGTGTGGGTGGGTGGTCCGGAGGGTGGGGGAACCAGTGACAGGGTATCCACAACTACTGTAAAAATAAAAGTGGGCGCGGCAGGACCAGACCTCCAGCCAGGCAGTCCCTGAGGCAGACCTGGGAGGGATGGACCCTTGGGGGAGACGCCGGCAGGAATTACTAGTCCTTGTGCTCAACTCCTCTGGGCTGACACTTTTTTGTTTTTCACAGAACTGCTGGGTGGGATCTTGGCAAGTCAAGTGAGGCAGATGACTGAAATAGCCTGTAGAATTCCAGAGTCCTTCCAACTCCTAGGACTCTGCTGCACAGACTTTGGAGAATTTTTCCTGTACCCTACAACGGGCTATTTTTCTCTGGTTCGCTGTATGCACAAGGTTGCTACTTTCATTGAGGTTTGGCTTGGGGTGTCACACCCAGAGGTGCTCCTAGTTTGGTGCTGAGAGGAGCATAAGGTGCTGGGGATAGAACCTGAGACTCCTGCCTGTCCTGCCTGCACTCCTGCCCAAGGCTCTCGCTCAGGCCTGGCCTCATGTGTTAACTCCGCTCTTTCTTAGGAACCATGGCTTGAGCTTCCCATATAGAAGGGGACAGCAGCAGGTTCCAGGAAGTTACAGATCTCTTTTACAGTAGCCCTCAGGCCAGGAAGCAGAGTGCACTGAGCAGTCTAGATGGAAATGGGGGGGAAAGTCTGCCTGAGATAGCACAGAAGCTAAGGCAACACGTAAGATCTGCCCTCCCCCCACAATGGTGGTGGGAAATGGGCACTGGTGGAGGGATGGGTGCTGGAACACTATATGACTGAAACCCAATCATGAATATCTTTGTAATCGTATATCTCACGGTGGTGGTGGTATAATAAAACAAAGATCTGCGCCCTCTTCTAGTCCCCCATATACAGTCATCCCTGAGCACAGAACCAGGAGTAAACCCTGAGTATCACTGGGCATGGCCTAACCCCCTCACAACCCTGCCAGTGGCAAAATATTGTCATCTAAATAGAATAAAATATCTGGAATAAATTCAACTGAAAAAGGAAGTTTCTGGAATGTGTGAACTTGCATACTATAGATTTGGACATGGTGGATTGTCACAAAACTAAAATTTCCTACAAAATCCACACTGACAACAGCCTTGGACATTGACTTCCTTTCTGCATCGTCCTTGGCTTAAGGAATCCTTCCGAACTCATTAGCGGGGTCTTGGTTTCCTCTGGCCACCCTCCCACCCCCTCCCTTGTAACTGTCATGCACATCTGTATGTATTTATGCTGATTTTATGTCCTTTTATCCCTTCCCTTAGACCTTAATCTCCTGGAGGCTTGGAATCAGTGTAATCTTTATTCTGCATCCCCTGAGCCTGGGCTGGTTTCATGATTCCCGCGAGGAATCAAAACTGAGGCATGCATCCTGCTCTCCTGGGAGCGTTTTCCTGCAAACTTGGCTTGTTGCACTAACCTCTTCACCATCTCATGCTAGTCAGGGCTAGCTCAGCACGGCTGCTGTCAGTCATGGAGATGATGAGGGGAGCAAAGACGCTTTAAAAAATGATCTGTCAGGCTTCAGAGCTGAGTTCATTACCTGTAGCTCTGTCCGTGGCTGTGTAGGTAACAAGGTGGTTTTGAAATCATACCCAAATCTTGCTGGTTGGATGTAATGATCCATTTGGGAATAAAACACAAACATTCTACCCAATTGCTCAAAATTTTGTGTAGCTTCTCTTGCATCTGGGTGTTCTCCCTTCTCTTGCTCTTCTTCCTCTCTTCCTCCTCCTTCTCTTCCTTCTTTTACCAACTCTCCTCCTTCATCTCTTCCTCCTCCTGCTTCCTTCTCTTCCCCTTCCATATCTCCCTCCCTCCTCCTCCTCTTCCTGTTCCTCTTCTTTCTTCTCTTTCTCCTCTTCCACAATCTTTTCCTACACTTTGTATTCGTCCTTTTTTTTCCTTCCAGGTCTGTTTGTTTGTTCATTTATTTATTTATTTATTGGGTCACACCCGGTGATGCTCAGGGGTTACCTCCTGGCTCTGCACTCAGGAACTACTCCTTGTTGTGCTCAGGAGACTATCTGGGATGCCTGGGATAGAACCCAGGTTGGTCACATGCAAGGCAACGCCCTCCCCACTGTGCTATCACTCCAGCCCCTAATCCTTTTCTTCTCTTCTTCCTCCCCCCTTTCTACATCTTCTGTTTTTTCCCTTCTCTTCTACCACCACAGCCTCCCACCCTCCTCTTCCTCCTCCATCCTTTTCCTCCTCCTTCTCTCCCCCTTCACTCATAAAGGCCCCATTTGCTATTTTCCAAATTAAAATAATTTATTATTATAATGTTTTGCTTTCATATACAGACATGTGCTTTATATCTGTGATTACCTATGCTCTCCACCTATTCACTCATATAGAATGGTGCCTGGAACACAGTCAGTGTTAACTATTGCTATTTTTAGCTCATTAAACGACTTTGAGGGAGAAACCAGGGTTCAGCGCAGAGCTGCACGGGAAAGAGCTTGCTCCAACTTGGTGCTGCCCCACCTCTAAACCAGTAAAAACAACCAAGCACCAGCGAACTCTCGGCTCTCCGTTAAACTGCTCCCTGAACAGCCAGATTATACAGCCGGTGTTTGTTTAGTCCGTTACGCCAGACAAATCACTTTTGCTCACTGTTCTATTAGGTAGCAGTAAAAACAAGAAAAAGAAAGCCCAGGCTTTTGAACACGCAGGGTTTTACTTTATGTGCAAATACTTTGATCAATGTCTCCTTAAATCGTTTGAGCAAGCAATTATAAAACTCTTTCAGCTCTATGGGGACTTGTTAGCCTGAGCCACTGTGCCCCTCTGCACATGTGATTTCCATCGGCGGCTCCCCACAACAGGGAGACTGGCGCGGCGTGTGACGGCCAAGAGTCAGGAGCAACACCCATCCTGTTGCTCGTGTCTTACTACCAAGTTCAGTGTTTGTTACCATATTTACTTATTTATTTATTTTTGGACCACACCTGGCGATGCTCAGGGGTCACTCATGGCTCTGCACGCAGGAATCACCCCTGGGAGACTTGGGGAACCATATGGGACACGGGGATCAACAACCTGGTTGGCTGTGTACAAGACAAAGCACCCTCCCTGCTGTCCATGTTTAAATTTTCCTTTACATGTCTAGTATTTAAAAAAAAACCCAAAATTAGAAAGGCAGGCTGTGAGGAGCCTGTTCATTTCCTAGAGACTGTGCAGGGACCCTTAGTGCCTTTAGATAACTTGGTCCAAGTGTAAGGACTATTGATATCTTCATGGTTACTGGCTGATGCAGCAGACTGGAGGGGCGGAGGAAGGAAGCTTGGGGATAATGACGAGAAGCCCGGACAAGGAAACCGAGTCGGCACTTTCTGGCCAGTCAGCTGCCCATCTAGCTCCGAGTTTGTAGAAATCAAGAGGCATTTACTAGATCTGCATGTTAACCCTACCCGAGAGAAGCCCCCCGTTTGCCTTTCAGTGGGGGCAACGCTTAGTTTTCTAGGCTTGCTCGAGGGAGCCCTTATTCTGACAGCGCCTTGGCCTCCTTTTTCTGAGCCATAAACGCTCCTCCACGCACAGGAACCCACAGCCTTTCTGCTCGGAGCCCTGTGGCCAACGCAGCTGGATGTGAGGGGTTTCCTCTGTGCCCCCAGGCTGCTCTCCTTGGCAAAGGTCTGATGAAACCAGGCAAAGGTGGGGAGTGGGATGGGGCGGGGAGCGGGACCAGATAATTGGGATCTTTAAGATGACTATTATGAAAAATGTTCTGGAACCGATTCAAATACCAATCAGAAACCACAGTGTCCAACTAAATCACTTTCAGATGCCACATGAGATACAAAATACAATTATTTCCAGTCTAAAAATATAATGTTCCTTTAAAAAAAAACACAGTATTTTATTATTAAAAAAAATAACCCGAACCTGCCGGGCTGGAATTCAGACCTGTCACAGATGAGGTCCAGACGGGCTGATGTAGGCCCTGGGCCCGGAGCCTGCAGCCATCACTGTAATGGAGTGAAAAGTCCCTCCAAATGGATGTGACGGCTGTTTGCTTTGTGTATTACAGAAATATACAGAGTTCAGAGGCTCTGTGCCTACACTTCGGGCATGTATGTCATTACAGGAATGAAAAAAAAGATGACAACCAAATGCTGTATTAAAATCCCATTAGAAACGCTGGGAGGAATTTATGGCTTCATCTCTTTTATCTAAAGGCATAGTATGTGAAAGCTTCCCTTCCTCCCTTCATTTCCTCCTCCCTCCCTCCCTCTCTCCCTCTTTCTTTCCTTCCATTCCTCCCTCATTCCTTCTTTTCCCTTATTTCCTTCCATTTCTCCCTTGTTCCTTCTTTTTCCCTTATTTCATTTCCTTCCTTCCTTCCTTCCTCCACACCCTCCTTCCCTCCCTTTATTCCTCCCTTCCCTCATTCCCTCCTTCCTTTCTTACCTCCCTCCTTCTTCCCTTTCCTCTCTCCCTCCCTCCTTCCCTTTTCCTCTCTCTCTCACTCCATTCTTCCCTTCCTTACTCCCTCCTTCCTTCCTAGTATCCCCTGCATTCAGGGTAAGTGACTCAGCCCTGTATTATATTTCTGGTTCCAAGAAAACAGATTTCCTTGATGTCTTCCCTAACCTGTGGGACCATGACCCTGGGACACACACCATGTGAACAGTCTTTAAAAACCCTTGGAGTTTTCTGAATATTATGCAATGGGGGTGACTACAAGAGTATGCCACCCACACGGCAGAGCCTGGCAAGCCTCCCGTGTCGTATTTGATATGCCAAATACCAGTAACAATTATAGACCTCATTCCCATGACCTGATGGAATGGTTTGAGGCTCTTTATGTTCCTGGAGCGAGGAGATGCCCTTGGGCTCTACTGGCATGAGACAGGACATATGGAGATGTTACTGGTGTCCGCTTGAGCAAATCCATGATGAACGGGAAGACTGTATCACTATACAGTCATACATGCAATGGGGCCCTGGGTGGGTAGTGATTCCCTGCAGGAATGCTTTGCCAACGTCATGTCCAGCCACGAGGTGAAAGTGCCAAGTGTGGCCTTGAGAGCTGGCTGCCGTCTTTGAAAGAGCGCAGGAGCCTCGAGCTCTGCAGCCAGTGCCTGGCAGGACGTAGTGGCCAGTGCTTCCTCCCAAGTTTCCTTGGCCTCTGAAGACATTAGGTAGGTACATGCTTAGACAGAAGAAAAGCAAAATAGAGAAGGAGCCAAAACTGTACAGAACAGCAGCAGCTCCCAGTAACAAACGTTTGAACAGAATGAAGGAAGTCAGGACTGTGGGGATTGGGGGCAAGCGTGTTCAGGAGCAGCCAGTACAGTCAGGGCCTGTGAGACACTAGAGAGACAGTGCAGCAGCCAGGACGAGATCAGATCTGAAGGGCACCTTGGCCTTCTTCTATCTAATGTCCTTCTTTGTCCATGGAGCAGCTTGGTGGACTCGTAGACTAAGAACCAAGGGATCGGGGGCAGGGGGACCACAGAGGTCTCTGAACCAAGGGGGTTCATCTTTGCGATGGTAGTGCCACCTCCCCCAAGCTCATTTGAAAAGCTCAGGTTGTCCCTTACTTTTCAATCACTGCTTCATTACTAACCAAGTGAACTGTCAGGCCTGGCCAGAGGCACTTCACTGGAGCCCCGGTTCCTGCTCAGCCTTCACTGCTGACTGGCCTGATTCACGCCACCATTCAGCCTCTCCCCAAACATCCACTGTTTCTCTAGATTCAAGTGTCGTTGGCTCGAACCATAATATAAAGAACTCTTACACATTTTAAGGAAGTTTTTCACTTGTAGAGAGTCATAAAAGTATTAATTTCCTTTTCGGTTATTTAAATGGATCATAAAACAGTCTCATTTATGGGGGCTTACCTTCCCTTACATCCCAAATAATCGAGAGGGGTGTCTGGTCTGGACCACTAAAGCATTAATGTGCCCTGGTGGTCTGAAGGTTTAATGTCTCTTCTTGGGGTGATTAATTTAAAGCCAGGCAAGACCGGCGCAACATTTTTTTTTTCACATTTTAAGCGCATCTGGAAATCCAGAGAGTGAGCCCTTGTTTAAAGCCAGACCAGAAAAAGGATGACAAGTTCCTAAATTTTGTCTAATATTGGAAGAATTCTGCCACTGCTCTCTGAGTCCAGGAGTCAACATTCAGGGTCTGACTTTCAAGACAACAAATGGTGTTCAGAGCACCTGGAGCTTTGACAATTTTGACAATTCTCAGGGAAACCTGAGAATCAATTTAGGAAAAGAAAAAGAAATCCTCTAAAATAATGTTTAAAAAGTTGACTGCGACTGCAAACATCCTTCAGTCAATAAAAATAACCGCGGTTTCTGTCTGGCTCAGCACCGGGCCGGCATTCACAATTCTGAAAAGTGCTCTGAGGGTCATATGCCCAGCTGGGCAGAGCTGTGCTGGGCAGTTCTTCAGAGTCCCCCAGGTTGGGGGAGATGGTGCAGTTGAGACAGATGGGCAGGGACGAGAGATGGATACAGTTGGTGGGTGCGAGTGACTTCCCTGCAGTCTGTCTCTACCCCGAGGACTCGGATTCTTGTGACAACAGCCATGGCTGCGCTCGCCAAATGGGCTCTGCCTTTTGAAAGGTAAATGCTTTGCCTGGAAGTGGACCTCATTTCCCAGCTTTTCCACATGACCCTCTGGCCTGCTGAAAGGATGCAGGATACAGGACCCATGGATAAGGAGTGGGTCTACTCAGAGTGTCAGCTCCTGGTTCCTAGCGGCTCTGATGGGGGTCCACAGCCATACCTATGGCTTCATGGGGTCAGGGATGTCAAAGAGTTGGCATGTGTTTTTATTAAAGTTAAACTTAGCTGGATTTAAAAGGCATTAACTATTGGCCCCGGTTTCTTTCCCTCAATTGGACAAGAATGTCTTAATTGTCTATCGTAACTGAAAACACTCCTTCTCCACCAGGGTCATCTGGGGTCTGTTTCCAAGAACCCCCAAAGGTCCCTCAGTGTGGGCCTTCTCTTCAGGCATCCCTGAGGACGGGGCCTTATGACCTCTGCACTGTTCTGGGATCCAGTGCACAGCCTGATCCTAGTTTCCTCTCGTGACTTGTCCTCCAAGGATGGACATAAGGATTCAAATCATGTACTCAAAACTCATTCCCTTCCTGCCTTTCTTCCCACCATAATTTAAGAACTTCCAGCACATAGCAGGATGGCTCGATGATGCTGAAAGGCCGAGCGGAACAGAAGCAGCCAGGCTCCCCCCGCCCCCAACACCAGCTCTTATAGGCTCTCTGTGCAATTAGATGAACATGGTTTGGGGTCCCTGAGCCCCCAAAGGAGTAGTGCTCAACCACTGTGGGTTTGCAACGGAGGGTTCCAGCAGTGACATGTGTTTCTCTTCACTCTCTCCACTCATAATTCCAATCAGGAACACACTGATTAACCCCAGAACACAGTTTCTGAGAGAATCTTACTTCTATTATCCTGCCTAATTTTATGAACTTGGAGAAAAGAGAAGCAGCTTATAATTCACTGTGGCAAATTACTCAGAGTGAAATCAGACAGGCTGTCGCTATAAAAAAGATAGGAGGTCGGCCTTTATTACTAATTCCCCTCTCCCCCAAAAAAAAAAAGGCGGGGAGCTCTGAATTCAGGGTTTGTCCAGCATAGCCTGGCAGACCCAGTCCACTCGAACAGAAGAAAATGCAAAAGATCTGGCTGAACTGTGTCAGCGGCAATTATAAAAGCATGGAAGAAGATGGCCACTACTGTTTTCTGAACCACACACAAAGGGAAGGGAAACAGTGTTGTAGAAAACATAGGGAAGAAAAGGAATGGCTGAGAGAGAGAGGATCTCCCGAAAGGTAAACTGTGGCACAATATTTATGTCTCTTGACCCCATGTCCACTGGCCTGAGGTTCTGACCAAGCTACATACTAAATTCTCTTCATTCAACTCCTCTCTCAAAGTGGTTAAAACAACAACTAAGCATGTTCTCTCTGCTTAAATGAAACTCGCTGATACTGCCGTTGGGTTCTGAGTAAAGTACATATTCAGACAGCGTTTGCCAAACAACCTCTCTGTGCCCATAAATGGCCCCTGCCTCAAGGGACCAGGCTCTCTCCAGGAGACAGAGCCCAGCCTTCCTCAGCATCTCATCAAGATGCTTGCACATCCTTCCTACGTGTGTGAAATCATTGCTCCGTTTCCTATGCGCCCCACCTTTCTCCCTACCAGGACAGAGGTCCAGTGGGTCTGGTCCCTGTTGTCTCAACAACTGCCTCACACCTGCCAGGACATGAGGCGACCTTCTCAGTCAATACCCAGATGCCAAGAGTATCAGGATGCTTGCGAGGGGTCAGCAGTGTGTGGGGTCACAGGACAAGTGGCCACAAAGTGAGGGATGATGAGAAGCATGGCGCTGTATAAGGAGAGAGAGGGGAGGCAGACCGAGCTGCCGCTGGAGGCCTTTTCCACCCTGCGGCCGAGGCTACTCCACACCGCAAGGACAGTCTTTACTATGCGGGGGGGAGGCTCAAGCCCCTCACATATAAGGTCAGCTAATAACTAGGTCACCACATGCCGCGTGTTTGGGGCTGTACCTTACAAACAGAGCTGAATCTCACATGATGGCGTGAGACCAGACTGCTACCCTGTGGCCTTGAGAGAAAGCTGGGCCCATCCTGAGCATGGGCCCATGCCAGAGGCCACTCACTAGCAGTTTTGGTAAATGGATCAAACAACTCTCTATCAAAACCACTGTCAAGTATCTGCTACTAAAAGCATCCCTGAGGCAGACGTGTATGTGTGTGTGTGTGTATGAGTATGTGTGCGTGCATGATGTGTGTGCATGTGCACGGTGCATGTGTGTGCGTGCATGTGTTCGTGTGTGAGCATGTATGCATGCATGTGAGTGCATGTGTGTGCGTGGTGAGTGTGTGCTTGCATGTGCGAGGGCATGTGTGTGTGGGAAAGCAGGGCTTTTAAAGGTAGTGGAATGAGCATAAGTTGCACCCAAAGTTAGCTGATTCAGTGTCAACTGGATGTTTATGAAGTGAAAGCAAGGATGATTTGTCTATTTATTTAAGGTCATATTTTCAACATGGTAGGGGTAGTGCTCTGGATTTTAAATTTCATTAATTAAATCTGATGTGCAGGATACCAGTCCCCCAAAACACTGGCTCTATTTTACTGCAGAAAACAATAGCATGTGTATTTATCTAGCGCCAATTTTAAGATTAAATCTGCTTTTCATTTTCAATGTTAACCTCATTCTGTTTCCTTTTATAAAAACCAAATTTATTCTGTTTATATTTTTGGATGCTAGAGGAAAGAAAAAAAAAGCATTTACCAAAGCTACATTAAATAATACAATTTAGATTAAAATTTTAAAGTATTTAAGAAAGAGACTTAAAATAAAACTGACATGTCAATGAAAATTGTTGTTGGATTTTATACTGTGTAAAATATATCATGTTCTATGCTCTCTATGCTCTCTCTCTCATCATGCTCTATGAAATATATAATTGGAGGCTAAAATGTTAGAATAATGCCTCTACACTAGATAGTGATTGGTGCCTAGGTAACTTAATTTTCATAATAAAAACAACACTTAGATAGTGTAGCTATGTGTGTACTGTTCTAAAATCTGTTGCCCATTTAGCTTCTCATTTTCTATCATTAAGTTACACGGGTAATGGAGACACTGAATGATTCTCCTCTAGTAGAGGTAGGATTTGAACCAAGAGGCTTTTGTTCTTTTGTCCACTCTGCACTGCTGCGTCTTAAGCTGTATTTGTTCTGTAACTTGTTAACGTGCTCTGAGCTACATTTGCTTGTTTGGTTTTTGGGCCTTATCCAACAATGCTCAGGGCTTACTCTTGGCACGATGCTCAGGGATCACTGCTGGAGCTTAGGGCCCATAAGGGGTTTTGGGGATCAAACCCATGTTGTGACTAAGTCGTGTGCAAGGCAAATACCCTGCCTGCCATACTATCTCCCTGGCCCTTGAGCTACATTTCTCCTCTCGCCCCATTTAAACACCGTGGTTCACAAAGTTGATCATGATGTGTTTGTTACAGGCATTCAGTATGCCAACCCAATTCCACCACCACTGTCACCTTCCCTCCGCCATTGTCCCATTTTCCTAACCATGCTTCAAACCTGCCCCTGAGGCAGGCCACCCAAAATTTATTTTATATTTCTTGTTGCCACTAACTGACCAATGGAATGATAAATAATGGTCCACATTTCTTAACACATTTCTTTGTTAGGGCATTTGAAAATATTTCCCCATTAGAACAAATGGATTTACCACCTTCTCCTGTGTAGTCCTACCAGCAAGCTAACTCCATATGCCACTGGGCATTCAGGCGACAATTACACAGACGTCCTCTCAACAAGAACCCTAAACAAAGATTCTCACTTGCCCTAAAAATAAAGAACCCGTTGTTCTTTGGGAATGGATTAGGAGCCCGAAGCGCCTTCAGCCTCCAAAATCCCAGTGTGCAACTCTGTGTGTTGAGTGTTGGTGGTGTGGCCTCCCACATTCTGGGGTGGCAGATCAAGACACCCCTCCATCATCTGGGCTGTGAAAGACCAACTCTAAGAACAAGCAGAGTCAGAAGCGTTGAAATGAGAGCAGAGAGCAAGAGCACAGGGTTGGAGTGAGTGGGAGGGTCCAAGAAGAACAGGGAGCCCTGGGGAGAGGGCATGGGTTTTGGGTGCATCACAGAAGTGGGCTGGAGACGGTGTCTGCTCCCCAAGTCTCTCACTGGGGAAATGAGCATTTTCAAGTAAACACGCCAGAATAGCCTCTCTGTTCTGTGTCTTAAGCACCAAGGGAACAGTGAGGCCAAGTCCTGGCCACATTCTTTCTCCCCTGGCACTTGGGTCCTTGATCTCTTCTCCAAACCTTTGATATTGCTTCCTAAGCTAATGACTCCTTTTATCTTTGCTGCCTCTCCACCTTGGGGGGAGCTGAGAGACTCCAACCCAGGACCAGCTCTTGCCAGAATGTCATTGTCCCATTGACAAGAAACTCACAAGAAAGTCCCCCTGATCCCCCTGACAAACAGTCCCAACTCTTGCCCTGCAATCAGGTCCCTTCTCTGTAACTTTGAAGACTTCCTTATGGTTGTGCCTATGAAATGTTAGGAAGAAACAACGGCAGCAGCTGACTTTGGGGTGAATGTCTCAGGAGAAAGGTGGAATTTTGGCAATGCCATGGTGCAGACTAATGGCTGTTTGTCTTCATTTTCCTTTCACACGCCCACATCCTACTAATGAGCTCCTTCCCCTGCTGGTCCTTGGGGTCTGCCCCATAAATGTTTCCACTAACCCTGTTTGTGACTCACAAGGAGTTTATTTAATTTGCAAATTGCGTGTTTTGAGGGACCACATCTTTGTTTCTGCCATCCCCCCAACTGTTGTGTCTTCTCTTCTTTCACTTCTTCCTCCCCCAGTTTTCCCTGGATTTCTCTTTCTCCCTCTCATCCTTGACCTTCAGTCATCCCAGTTCCCGGTACTGTGGGATAAACTGGGTCCCCTCAGACTGAACAGAAACGGGTCGTGACAGAAAATCAGCTAAACCAACAGAAGGTCATGCTGAACAGTGTGAGTCCTGAGGAGCAGTGGCAGGAGTCTCTGGAAGAACAGGGAAATTAAAACAGTACAGACAGAGCAATGCTGGCCTCGGGAGAACAGGGGAATCAGAACATAGCACAGAGTGATGCTGGCCTGCGGAAGACGAGGGGAAGGGCCTGGGCTCTGTCTTCTCAGCCACCCAATTCTTCCTTCCCACTCTGCAAATTGGATCAATTCTCTAACTCCTGCCAAGGGAAGTCAGTGGTGTGCCCCATTCACCCTGCCCCATTATCTTCCTCACTGCCTTCTGCCAGACACAACGAAGACGAGAACTCACACTGACTGCAACTTCCCAATCGAAATCATTCTCGTGCTGCTCTTCTATCTCACACTGATGCCAACTTCCCCATCAAGACTGTTCTCATGCTGCATACTAATCCCTCAATGTCACTCCCTCACCTATGTCCATATCTGACTGCTGGGTTCCCGACAAAATCCAGTAGTTGGGTCAGGGATCCTCTTCTGCCCCAGGGGATCAGGGACTGGTGGACAGAGAAAGACTTGTGAATCCAGCAGAGTTTCAAAGGCTTTACTCATGCTTGTTCTGGTATACAATCCAGTAACAGGAAAACCCCGGACTTTAGGTTCCTAGCTGGGCCCTGGCCACGTGTAGGTTTAGAATCCTAGGCTAAAATGGCTGCTATCATGTGCTAAGGCCAACAGGGAAGAGAACAGAGAGAAGGAGAGCAGAGGCAGAGGGCAAAGGGGAAGAAGAGAGACAAGGCCAAAATGGCCAAAAGCCCTTTCTCCTCTCTCCTAGCTTATTTTATAGATAGAAGCCTGCCAAAAACTTCCAGCCCAGCCCATCATGGGCTGAGCTATCTAGAGAGGGAAGCCAGGTGAATGACCATATTGAAATGCGGATCTTTAGGTGGGCCCTTTGGCTCAAGATTCGCAATGCCAGAGCTGACTCCCCTGAGATACAATCTCCCTAGCAGAGTGGGGAAGGGGCTGTACCTCTGAACCAGAAAGCAGTTCAGAATGTAATTTGTAGAAAATGGCATTAATACTTCTTACATGAATCAGTCAGTTGGTTCCAGACTCTAGATCCCACTAAGGTCTAAAATCTGTCAGAATAATTCACTTCGGCATTACCTTTAGAATCAGAGACACGCCAGTTTGCCCAGAGGCACACTGGCATGTCTCTTTGAACTAGGAGAACTGATTACATTATGGTTGATCCAATGTAGCCAAGTACTCTTGGAATATCTACATGTATGTACCTCTTGGGGACCCATGGAGATAGGAAGAATATTGAACTGGGGCAAGCAAGATTCATAATAAGAATATTTTTGCTGTATAAAATTATGAAATCAATCCAATTCTGCCCAAGCTCCCATTGTGTCTGCTCTGGAGATTCCCTAAAGGCAGGGAGCAACTCTTAGCATAAGCTGAATGTAGCCAGATCCTAGAGCTCAGTAGGATATGTCACTCAACAATATCCATTCAAGAGAATGTCCTTGGAGGTCAGAAATACCCTTTCTACAAGGTCCTCCACTAGCCTCGTCCCAAAACTGCCTTTCTGGTTTGGTTTGCTGTGGTGCTTCCTACCAAACACATCCCTGCCACATTAGCCCCTTCTCTCCGATCTCATTTAAGCTTATTTTCTAGGCTCCTTCTGTCCTGAAATGCTTTTTATCACTGTTGGGATAAAAGTGTCACCCAGCAGGTTCCTGCTGCTTTAAAAAAAATTTCTCAGAATATCTTGTCCCTCAGGCAGAGTCGCTTCTGTTTTCCTGCTCTCATTTTATTGGATGATTGTTTTTAGTTGTCTCTCCCATTACATGGAGAAACATCTTACTGCAACTCTCTGCCTTAGAGTCTGAGTTAAGTTTCAGAAATCCTATGCACAAGTG
This sequence comes from Cryptotis parvus, assembly GCA_021461705.1. NCBI lineage: Eukaryota > Metazoa > Chordata > Mammalia > Eulipotyphla > Soricidae > Cryptotis > Cryptotis parvus. The sequence goes on from JAJIBD010004352.1 coordinate 35,446, forward strand.
GCAAGGCAGCTGCCCCTTCCTTTAGCCTTCTGTCAATTTACTCATTCATTTACTGCTTCCTCAAATAGTGCCCACCCCTGGATGGACACTCCTTTATCACAGTGGGCAGATAGATTTTAGATGAAGGTTTAGCCTGATAGTAAGAGTGGTGCTTCTCTGTTGAAGAGCTTATTGGGTATTTGGAGGAACAGCTTTCCCAAGAGACAAAGTGCTCTGATGGACATTAGATACTTCACATTTAAACCTCAGTGGAAACTGGAAGGCAGATTTAACTATTAGTTAACTAATATGCAGAGATATCACTAACCCTGGCACAGCTAGTTTTGGATCTAAAGTTCCCTTTCCTCAGCATGCTGAGTGAAATTAAAAAGGAAAAGAACATACAGAATGACCACATTCATCTGTGAGATATGAAAAAAGGTGTATGAGACTAATATCCAAGGCTAGGCAAAACATGGACCAGGAGGACTTGTCAATGGTTGGAATGTACCACAAGTGTGTGGGGATTAGAGATTAGCTAAGACAGAGAAGGGACCAGTGTGCTAATAATTGTTGGAATAATAATGCCCGACCAGGACTGAGCATTGAACATGGGCAAAGGGATAATCTCTAAGTATATGTACTGCAAGCCACAATGTGGAATAAGAAAAGGAGAAGGAGGAGAAGGAGAAGGAGGAGGAGGAGAAGGAAAAGGAGAAGGAGAAAGAGAAGGAGAAAGAGAAGGAGAAGGTGGGGAGGAGGTGGAGGAGGAGGAGGAGAAGAAAGAGGAGGAGCAGGAGAAAGAGACGGAATAAGAGAAGGAGAAAGATAAGAAGGAGGAGAAGGTGGGGAGGAGGTGGAGGAGGAGGGGAAGAAGGAAGAGGAGGAGGGAAGGAGAAGGAAGAGGAGAGGAGGAGGAGAAGAAGAAGGAGAAAGAGAAGGAGGAGGAGAAGGAGAAGGAAGAGAAGGAGGAGGAGGAGAAGGGGAAGGAGAAAGAGAAGGAGGGAAAGGAGAAGGAGGAGAAGGAGGAGGAGAAGAAGCAGAAGGAGGAGGAGGAGGATGAGGAGAAAGAGCAGCAGCAGCAGCAGTAGCAGCCGTTGAAACAAGCTGGGAGATGGGGGAAGAGAATCTGGGACATTGCTGGTGGAGCATTGTATGACTGAACAACTTTGTAATTGTATATCTCATGGTGGTAGAATAAAATTTAAAATTTAAAATAAATAAAGCTCCCTTTCCTGGTGAGCCATTCTGCTTTCTCCCTTTTAGTATGTGAGGTCACCTCCTTTGCAGGTCCCTCTGATGTCCCTGTGGGAGATATTTTGGCAGGTTTGTGCTGATCCCTGTCTCCCCAGCTTTCCAGAGTTCAGCTCTCCGCCCGGTTTCCATGAAGCATGCCCTCATTTCTCATCCTTTCTTGGTTATTCTGAGAAGTTCCAAGTCCAGTCTTCCCAGGGCTGCTCAGAGAGCTGTTTGGTGAGTTCAGCTAAGAGGGCCTTGGGAATTCTCTTGGGGAGACAGCCCCACAATCAGACACTGCCTGTGGGTCACTGTTGAGGAGGGAGAGTCTGTATTGCTTCTGAGGGATCATCTGATCATCACAGAGCATGACATGTCGCCTCAGGGACAGCTGCGTGTGGGGTTTTTGTGTGTGTGTGGGTTTGAGGATGCCGGCACATGTGCCGCCTGCAGCGGAAGGCAAATGTGGGTGTTTTTATTGTCTTCGAGCACATGTGGCTTCTCAGTGGGGGGGTAAGGGCGGGGCCGGGGCTCAGAAAGAGTTCCACGCCCCCAAATAGCTTCTCCAGACTTCCGCGGGGTGAAAATGTCTCTGACAGTGCTGGACGCCTTAACTAGGACCCCGGGGCAGAGCTGGAAGGGGAGTGGCCCATCCCCAGGGGCAGCCTCCAACCATCCTATCAATCGGGGAGTTACTTTCCTGTCTTTGGGTCATCAAATTAATTATTCCTGTGCTTTTTGCCTATAAAAAGGAGATGAGGACAGGGAGTCCTAGAGAAGGCAGGTGGGAGGAACATCTAGATAGAGGGCAGAGGGGCCAGGCCCTCCCTGCACACCACACCATTTCGCCAACTACTGTGGTAACACACTCACACCTTCCCTCAAAACCCCGAGTGAGGAGACACAAAAGATAAAATCCCTGTGGCCACAATGGCAGAACAGGAACCAGCCAATGAAGACTGGCCATCTGCACCGTGAATCTAAGTCAGGGCTGCCTAGAGAGTCCAGCGAAGAGGGCCTTGGGAAATTCTTCGTGAAAACAGTCGTGCTATCAACACTACCCACCGGTCACTGCTGAAGAGGGAGCTTTCAAAGGGAAGTTCACACACTATGGGCGGCCAACAGATGAGGGAAAGCGGGTAGAGGGGGGGAAGCATAGGAGGAACATGTGATGCCACCATGAGCTGGCTTACCATCCCTCATGCCTCCATGAGCTGGCTTACCATCCCCCATGCCGCCATGAGCTGGTTTACCATCCCCATGCTGCCATGAGCTGGCTTACCATCTCCCATGCCACCATGAGCTGGCTTACCATCCCCCCATGCTGCCATGAGCTGGTTTATCATCCCCCATGCCGCCATGAGCTGGTTTACCATCCCCCATGCTGCCATGAGCTGGTTTATCATCCCCCAACATACTGTAGTCTCTGCGCTCACTGGTGATCCTGAGTCTTAAAAAATGAAAGCATTTCATACTTGCTGACGTTTAGACTTGCCTGACTTTAGATGTCTGAGAGGAATTTGTTGTGTGTGTGTGTGTGTGTGTGTGTGTGTGTGTTGTGTTGGGAGGTTCTGTGGGGGGGAGAGTTGGCACATGGACAGGATCTCCTCATGATCTTCTGCTAAGTGTTAGCAGGACAGTGGGGGGGCGTGGGGACTTGCTTCCTTCTAAAATGGAAATAGGGATATGTGCCAGTCTCTGTGGTGTAAAGTGATATCTCATTGTTGTTTTGATTTGCATCTCTCTGATGATTAGTGATGATGAGCATTTTTTCATATGTTTTTGGCCATTCGAATTTCTTCCTTGCTGAAGTTTCTGTTCATTTCTTCACCCCATTTTTTGATGGGGTTGTTTGTTTTCTTCTTGTAAAGTTCTACCAGTGCCTGATATATCCTGGATATTAACCCCTTATCAGATGGGTATTGGGTGAATATTCTTTCCCATTCTGTGGACTGCTTTTTGTATCATAGTCACTGTTTCTTTTTGAGGTGCAGAAGCTTTTTAGTTTTATATAGTCACATATGTTTATCTTTTCTTCTAGTTGCTTTGTTAGTGATGTTTGACCTTTGAAGATGCCTTTAGCTTCAATGTTGTGGAGGGGTTTTCCTATATTTTCTTCAATGTACTTTATGGATTCAAGTCTGATATAGAGATCTTTAATGCATTTTGATCTGATTTTTGTGCATGGTGTTAGACACAGGTCCAAATTCATTTTTTTACATGTCGCTGCCCAGTTTTCCCAACACCACTTGTTGAAGAGGCTTTCCTTACTCCATTTTAGACTCGTTGCACCTTTATCAAAGATTAAATGATCATGTGTTTGAGGTTGGGTGTCAGGATACTCAATTCTATTCCATAGGTCCACAGGTCTGTTTTTATTCCAATACCATGCTGTTTTAATTACTACTGCCTTGTAGTACAGTTTGAAGTTGGGAAAGGTGATGCGTCCCATTTTCTTTTTCCTGAGGATTGCTTTGAGCTATTCTTGGGGGTTTATTGTTCCATACAAATTTCAGGAGTGTTTGGTCAATTTCTTTGAAGAATGTCATGGGTATCCTTATAGGGACTGCATTGAATCTGTACATTTTGACAATGTTGATTCTCCCCATCCATGAGCAGGGAATATGTTTCCATTTCCTTGTGTCCTCTTATATCTCTTGGAGCAGTGTCTTGTAGTTTTCTTTGTACAGGTCCTTTACACACTTGGGTAAGTTGATTCCTAGGTATTTGATTTTCTGTGGCACAATTGTGAATGGAATTGTTTTTCTTAATATCCCTTTCTTCTCTTTCGTTATTTGTATATAGGAAAGCCACCAACTTTTAGGTGTTGATTTTGTATCCTGCCACTCTACTATATGCATCTATTGTTTCTAGGAGTTTTTTTGGTAGAGAGTTTAGGGTTCTCTAGGTATAATATCATGTCATCTGCAAATAATGATAGCTTGACTTTTTCCTTGCTTATCTGGATGCCCTTGATGTCCTTTTCTTCTCTGATTGCTATGGCAAGTACTTCCAGTACTATATTGAATAAAAGAGGTGAGAGTGGGCAACCTTGTCTTGTCCCTGATCTCAGGGGGAAGGCTTTCAACTTTTCCCCCATTTAGAATGATGCTTTCTGTGGGCTTTTTGGTAGATGGCTGTAACTATCTTGAGGAAAGTCCCTTCAATTCCCATTTTCTGGAGGGTTTTAATCATGAACGGGTGCTGGATCTTGTCAAATGCTTTCTCTGCATCTATTGATAGGATCATATGGTTTTTATTTTTTCTCTTATTGATATGATGTATTATGTTTATTGACTTGCGAATGTTGAACCATCCTTGCATTCCCGGGATGAATCCTACTTGGTCATGATGTATAATCTTCTTGATGAGTCTTTGGATTCTGTTTGCTAGTATTTTGTTGAAGATCTTAGCATCCGTGTTCATCAGGGAGATTGGTCTGTAGTTTTCTTTCTTTGTGTTGTCTCTCCCTGCTTTGGGTATCAGGGTGATATGTGCCTCTTAGAAGCTGTTTGGGAGTGTTTCTATTTCTTCTATTTCCTGGAAGAGCTTGAAAAGGACTGGCAGTAGATCCTCCTTAAAGGTTTGGTAGAGTTCAGTAGTGAATCCTTGTGGACCTGGGCTTTTGTGATTGGGAAGACATTTTTTTTTTTTTTGCTTTTTGGGTCACACCCGGCAATGCTCAGGGGTTTCTCCTGGCTCTGCACTCAGGAATAACTCCTGGCGGTGCTCGAGGGACCATATGGGATGCCGAGGATCGAACCCGGGCAGGCACAGGCCTGCCGCATGCAAGGCAAAGCGCCCTACCCGCTGGGCTATCCCTCCGGCCCAGGGAAGACTTTTTAATTACTGTTTCTATTTCCTCAATGGTGATAGGCTTATTCAGGTACTGGAGGTCTTCTTGTTTCAGCCATGGGAGGTTATAGTACTTCAGGAATTTATCCATTTCTTCTAGATTCTCATGTTTCACGGCATACAGGCTCTCAAAGTTCAAGAGCAAGAACAACAAGTACTGGAGTGGATGTGGGGAAAAGGGGACACTCATCCATTGTTGGTGGGAATGCCGGCTGGTACAGCCTTTCTGGAAAACAATATGGACATTCCTCCAAAGACTAGAAATTGAATTCCCATTTGACCAGCCATACCACTCCTGGGAATCTACTCTGGGAAACCAAAAATACGGAGGCGGAAACACCATCCCTACTTTTATGTTCATAGCAGCATTATTCACAATAGCCAGAATCTGGAAGCAACCAGAGTGCCCAAAAATCGATGACTGGATAAAAAAGCTTTGGTACATCTACACAGTGGAATACTATGCAGCTGTTAGGAAAAATGAAGTTATAAAATTTGCCTATAAATGGATGGACATGGAGAAGATTATGTTGAGCGAAATTAGCCAGAAAGAGAGAGACAGATACAGAATGACTGCATTTATCTGCATAACATAAATATATATGTACATATTATGATACCAATATCCAAGGTCAAGTGAAACATATATCAGGAGGTCTTGTCAAAGGTGGAAATTATCACAAACGTGTGGGATTCAGAGGCTAGGTAAGACAGAAAATGGAACAGTGTGCTAACAATTGTCGAGGGTACTAATGCCATCCTAGAACTGAACATTAAATAGAGGCAAAAGATACACATGACAACCCTTTAATATATGTTTTGTAATCCATAGTCTGGAGGGGAAGGAAAAGAGAAAGAGATAGAAAGGGAAAGAAATAAAGAACCTGCCATGGAGGAGGGGCTGGGGGGAGGGGGAGGGAACCCGGGACGTTGGTGGTGGGAGATGGGCACTGGTGGCGGGATGGGTGTTGGAACACTGTATGACCAAAACCCAAATATGAACTTTTTAATTGTATATCTTTGTAATTGTAAAAATAAAAATTAAAAAAATAAAAATAAAATGGAAATAGGGAGAAGGAGTTGGCCATCTACAGCCAGAAGCTTGCAGCTTGTAAACAGAGGTGTAGTTGTTTGGAAGTGTCTGAGCCTCTGGGGCAGGGCACCTGGGTGTCGTGCAAGCCTGCAGTCTGGGAACACACTTTAGGAACTGAAACCCCATCCTATTGGAAGCTGTGAGAGGGGGGAGTTGGAGTGAGCAGAAAATGCAGGTCAGAATAGGAAAAGTAGCTACAACTGAGCAGGAGTGGGAGATTAGAGACACAGCTGCTCTCGCCAGTACTGGGTTTGGGGACAAAGACAGCAGGGAGGGCGCTGGCCTTGCAGCTGACCAGGATTCAATCCCTGCTACACTTTATATTTCCCGAGTCTTGCCAGGAGTGATCCCTGAGTGCAGAACCATGAGTAAGCCCTGAGCACTGCGGGTGTGCCCCAAAGTCACACACAAACAAACAAACACAACAAAGACTCTGCTCATGCCTCTCCCCACTTTGACTCCCCACTGTCTCACACACACACACACACACACACACACACACACACACACACGCACACACACGGGCTGGCACCCACTCACTTATCCACATGGTCACTGGAGCACGGGTCCCTGCTTTCTTTGAGAGTAGCCCCAGTTTGGCATGGTTCATGCCCTGTGGCACCCGGAAGCCTGCCAGGTGGGCAGGGTGGTCTCTTCCCAGAAAGGAGTGCTGAGGGCTCCCTGGGGCCAGTGGACCCCATTACTCTTTATTCTGAAAGAGCTGATCTTCAACGTACAGGAAGGGTAATCATCTTGACAGTGAGAACAGTGAACTAACTGATCATTTTTCATGGTTTGATATGGAGTTACCAAACCATGAAAAAACACACTATACATTCCAGCTGGGGGAAGTGATCTTTGAACTTGAAAAGACTTGTCTAGCACAGGGTCTTATTGATGGGAGGCTAGTGATGCTCCCTGGAGTCCAGCCCAGCCGGTACTGACTTGTGATGCCATGAGTCCCAGGTCACAACTCTTCACTTATGGAAGGTGACTTCACCACAGCACCTTGTCTCCGGGCCACAAATGGAGGCCCTCAGGCTCTGCATTTTAATTTTTCTCATATTTGAAATGTTCACAGGGTTTTCCCTACGTGTGGATGATCTCACAAATAACTTGGCATCTGCTAGAACCACCCACTTAGAATTTCTCTTCCATCTGGAGAGAAAATTTCTTGTTTTATTTTTGTGTATATTTCTCCGCTCTATCTTTGCTGAAGCTTTCATTTCTTAGATATGGAAACTTCTGGGTTCATTTCTTGTCTTTAGTACCCCCCCACCACTCTTATTTTCCATTTCTTTTTCTCTTTCCTCTGAGTTCCAGGAGACACACCAGGTGATCTCTTTGTCTACTGCTATAGGTGCTTTACCTTGGGAATCTGGTATTTAACTCAATGACACTCCCTTGCATCAGACATCAATGAAACCTAAGGCCCTGTAGATGTAGGCAGGCAGGCAGGGGGCCACATGGGAATAAACTTTTGCCCCCAGGCTGTCCAGAGTCACTGTTTGGAACCAGGAACCAAGACTTGATAAGACCTTCATCAACAATAGACCCTGAAGAAGCTGGATCCACCTTCTCAGCCCAGCCCTTAATCCCACTAACGCTCACCAGACCTTGAGGAAGCTGGATCAATCTTCTCACCAAGCCCTTAACCCCACCAACCCTCCATGATCCAGTCTGCAGAAGATTTCAGAACATTCCAGCCCAAGAGGATAAAAACCCTTTTTGGAAATCAATTGGGGCTCTCCATCTCTCGAGCACCCCTTGCTCTTCCTTAAATGCGTTATTCTCTGCTTTCTCTCTCCTCCTTCCCCTTCCTAAAACCTCCATAATAAAAAAATCTGTTTTACTTCATTTGCTCATCTACTCCTGAAAATTCTTTTCTGTGAGCAAACCCTGGGTAAGACCTAGGACTGACTTTCCTGTAAAGAGCAATTCCTCACTCCAACCTGAGTTCGTGGCTTCCCGAGAAATCTCAGGTGGTGGGGGGATCAACTCCTGTGTCTAGAGATCAAGCAGACATCAGATGTGACTTCACAGCCACCCCGTGGGGCTGGTGGGGCTCAGGCTCACGCTGTGCAGGGGCTCATCGCAGACTTTATCAGTCCTTAGCCTGCCCAGCAGGTCCCGGGTGGCAGAGGTGGCTGGGGAGAAAGTGACCATCTCTACCCACTTCCGGCCTCAGATAATCCATCCATGAGGCCCATGTACATCACTGTCACAAACCTTGCCTTTTTATCACTGTTTTATTCACTGCCACACTGGTTCCTTTCTCTTCTGACTTCCTGTCCATTTGCCTTCCTAGTTTTGATCTCTGCTTTTGGCTCAGAAAATGCCCTAAAAGATCTTTTGTAAGCTATTATGAAATATCTCTCCAGATTCCTGAGGGCTAGGGTGGAGAAATTTTTAAAATTTTTTTCTGTCAAGGCCATTGAGACCATTATAACATCATTTGTGAGCCATGTAATATAGGCAGATAAGCCTCGGATCGCCTTCGGTAAACACATCTGTCCACCAGGCCAGACCCCCATGGTTTTGTGGACTTATACAGACTGAGAGCTGGACTTTCCCCATGCCTGCCCTAAGGCTTAGCACCAGGTGACTTCTATAATGTGCTACATCTGTTGCCAGCCAGACTTGTTTAAAAGAATTTCCCATGTTCCTAATGCTATTGACTTTTGTGTTAAAGTAGTGCCATTTGGAGAGTGAAAGAACTTTTATAGGGGTGGGGGGGCACACTTGGTGGTGCCCAGGGCTTGTTCCTGCCTCTGAGCTCGGGGTCACTCCTGGAAGGCTCAGGGCACAATGTGGGGCTCTGGAGATTGACTGGGGGTCAGCCAGGCAAGGCAAGTACCTTCCCCTCTGCTCTATCCCTCCAGCCCTGAACTACTGCTGCTTACACTCTGGCTTCTGTTTCTAATATTTATACATATTGTTCCTCCTCTTCATCATTATCTTGTGGTAAGAAATGTACATTTTTCGTATAGATTTTGGACAATGCCAGTGATAATTTCTTAAAAGGTAACAAGTGGGTAATGCTAAAGAATTGTTTCTGAAAATTCAGAGATGGCAGTTTATATAGAGTAAAATAAAAAAAGTAAATATGGGTATGCATTCACACACCAGGCAAAACAATGGGCATTCATACCCCACAGAAAAGAAAAGTAAAAATACAAAGGAAGGCAGACGTGAGTGACTTAATGCCTCTTCTCCGCCCATGGAGCGCATCTCAGAGACTCTCTTTACAACACGGGCAAACTCTGCTTAGCGCTGGGTGCTCTGGCAGCAGTTACTATGACCCGTTAGTTTTCTCTGGCGCTCTTGCTCTTAACCTTGAGTTCTGTGTTGATCTTGACAGAAAGTGAAGCAACCCAGGGGTGCAGCGGGAGCAACCTTGGCCCTGGCGCCAACGCTGGGAAGTTGTAGTCTTTGTTCCTCTCAGTGTGGGACTCTGCCTCCAACAAGATGAGCCTGGGCACATCCTGGGAGCAGATGTGACAATGTGCTCATTCCCTTTTGTGCAAATGTGGTTCCCGTCGGCCACCCCAGCCAGGGCCTGAGGACAGTGTGCGGGCTAACAGAAACCAGATGCCTAGTAGAGGAAGCCATGGAGAAATATGAATTATTTTCAGCTGAATGACCTTCAATTATCTCCCGTAATGCTGAGCCCTGGTTCTCTGCCCTAACCTTCCTTTGGGTGCCTAAAGAAGAGAACAAAGGAGCCCCATTAGTGGGTGATTTATGGGAGGCTGGGACAAGGGTCACCTGTGGTATGTGAGAGAAGAAAGGGAGGGAGACCGTGTGTGAGGATTGAGAATTAATTTAAGATAAAAACACAGGAAGTCCAGCCACAGGGGGCAGAATCTTGGCTGGGAGCCACGAGCCCTGGGTTCCAGTCCTTATTTTGGTACTGACTCATTGTGACACGTTGGATCCGTTCGAACTCCATTTGTCATGAGTCTAGTCTTTTGGACTCCTATGGCCAGGATTGTCCGGTCACACAGGAAGGTAGGTGACCTAATTCCCAGCACTACCCAGACTCTCAAGAGTGAGATCATTCCCTTCTGTTCTCACGAGCTTGAAACCCCATATCAGTTGCTTGTTCTCATCTGCTCTCCAAGAGTCATCCTGAAGATGCCAAAACTGAATAGTCACTGATTTTCCTTTCCTAAGGGAACTTGATCTTAATCAACTTCCTTTTACCAGAGGGAAGTGTACCTCCAAGTGTGACTTCCTTGCCTCTTTCTTATCTTAGTGACTCAATTTAGATGACTATCATGTGCCTTTCAAAACTACGGTGAGGGGTAGCAGGAACACTTCACAGTAAACTCACTTTATGGGTAAAACCGCTGCACACGCCATCTTCACAGTCCAGTGCTAAATTTCCCAACATCCACAAAAAGCATCTCCACCCACACCCCTCACAGACTGAAGACTCTTCATCGGCCATGTCAAATTCCTCTGGATTCTCCTAGATTCTGTTTCCCTATTTCTCTCCTTCCTCTTAAAAATAACTCATCTTTATAAAATCTCTTTTTGTCATGGATCCATTTTGCTTCCCAGGTTTGAGCTATTCTGCTACAATTATGATTCTGTTATGGTAACTATTTCTGTCTCCCTGTTTTTCTTCTTCCTCTTAAAAATAACTTATCTTCATAAAATCTCTTTTTCATAATGATTTCATGTTGTCTCCCAGGTTTGAGCTAATCTGCTAAAATTATGATTCTGGTATAGCTATCAAGAATTCAGAGTATATTATGGCCTTTGATCGTGACCAACAATGAGGAACTCTTGGGGAATAACAGCAATGGCTACTTCCCAGACCCTTTTTCAACAAACATTTCTCCATCAATTCTTTCCGCTGCCTCTTAGGTTACAATGCTCACCCTCACCCCCACTCCGCTGATCTTTCCTTAAAAACACACACACAATCTTAACTATTGTTCTTTCCATCTTAAAAATGACCTCTTCCCAAATAAAACAAAATCTTAAATAAAACTACACTCATTTTCTAAAGCTGCCATAACGAAATGTCAGAGGCTTGGCGGCTTAGATTCAAATAACAAAATTCTATTTTCTCAGAGTTCAAGAGATCAAAGACCAAGGTCAAGGAGTTGACAGGTTTGGGGGTCTGCCAAGGCCTCTGTCCTTGGTTTGCAGATGTCAGCATTCTCACGGTCCTCTTGTGTACTTCTTTCCTCTGTGACTGACCATTCCTGGTGTCCTCTGAAGCTCCTAATCCCCTTTCTTATGAGGACATGGGCTGCATTCATCTGGAGCCCACTGAAACAGCCTCATTTTAATTTAAGTATCTCTGGAAAGTTTCTCTTTCCCAGTGAAAATCCTATTCTAAGATGCTGGGAAACAGAATGTCAACACAGAAATTTTATTTTATTTTTAAAAAATTTTTTATTATACCACCGTGAGACATACAATTACAAAGGTGTTCACAATTTGTTCTTGGTAATACAGTATTCCAGCACCCATCCCTCCACCAGTGCCCCATTTCCACCACCAATGTACCCCCCCCCCCCCCCCCTCCCGCCCACCCCCAGGCTGCCTCAATAGCAGGTAGCCCTGTTTCCTCTTTCTCTCTCTGTCTCTCTCTCTGTCTCTGCATCTCTCTCCCTCTTGTTTTACACATTGTGGCTAGCCCTGCAGATATTTAGAGTTTAAAACTTAAGTCTCTTTGTGTATATTCAATGGTGAGTTTTAATCTGCCATTACCATTCCACACATTTAGTAAAACACTGGTATCTATCTATATCCTATTAATGAATGCAGTCATTCTATATCTAACACAGAAATTTTAACAGGGATTCAATCCATAATGCAAACCCACGATGGTCCTAAGGTTTATCCTGCTACTCCCATTTGTCAGGAGTCCTCCGAGTGCCTTACCCCACAACGAAAGCTTCCAGGTCATACGATTCACACCTGTTCACTCACTCGAGTCCAGCGACTCTTCTCCACACCTCGGTTCCAATTTACAAACACTTCCACCCAAGTCTTGAATGTCGCATTAGCCACACTGACCACAGAAGGAAGTAGTATTTGGTACATTCGTTAGTATCACAATGTTCTATTGCCTCCTTGTTGAAAAGGGCTACCAAGTTTTTTTTTGTTTTTTTTTTTTTTTTTTTTGCTTTTTGGGTCACACCCGGCAATGCTCAGGGGTTTCTCCTGGCTCTGCACTCAGGAATTACTCCTGGCGGTGCTCAGGGGACCATATGGGATGCCGGGGATTGAACCCGGGCCGGCACAGGACGGCGCGTGTAAGGCAAATGCCCTACCCGCTGGGCTATCGCTCCGGCCCATGGGGCTACCAAGTTTTAACCTGGTCTTTGGACTGAGCTTTAGATTTATCTCCTGACCCTAGACTTCACCTGACTTATTCTTGTGCTTTTTAAATGATACTTCTGAAAATACAGCTCTGAACCCCTGAACTGTGAGAACTCCCCCAAAGTGAGAACATCTGGAAGAATTCCTATTTCCGTGTCTTTCTCATCTCATTAGTTCCACTTGGGGTGCTCTTCACCCCCTTCTTATCCCTTGCGTTCCTCTGTCGCAGGATGACTTTAAACATCATCTTCTTCATAAAGTGACCCAGAATTCTCCCCAGCAAGGCTCATTCCCTTCCCATATATACTTCACAGTATTTTAAGCGAATCCCTCTCCCAAAAGTCATTGCATGTTCTTGGTCTTACTTTTATATATGTAGTTATTTCTTCTTTATTTTCTCACCCACATCCTACCAATACTGCCTCTAAACAGAGCTCTTTACCAGGCTGGGTTCTATTTGGCTCGGTGGCCTTCCCAGAGCTCAGCTCTGCACCTGGCACCAAATAGGCCCATAATTCTGGACCCATTGATGTATGTAGAGCAATTTTTCCAATTTCTCTATTGATCTTTGTGATTCTGAACCAACTTCTTGTAGCTCTTTCCTCTTATGACAGATACTTACCACTTCTGCCTGCACCTGCCGTCTTTCCTTTTGTGGGTGCATGTTAGAGATCGCACTATCCAGTCAAGGCTAAGTGGGGATTATGAAGGACTCAAGTCATTCTTTCCTCATGGGTCTATTTAACAAGATGATTCATGCATTTTTCAGGTATGCACATGCTATGAGGGACTTATCTTTGCCTATGTTTTTGTGTGTCACCAGCTTCATTGTGCTTTCACAGGTATGGTCTCACACAATTGTGAATATTCAACTGGAATTTCCCTCCCTGGGTTTTGGGCCATGACCTGGCAGTGCTCTGACCTTGTGACTCTGTGTACAAGGATCACTACTGGTTGTGCTAGGGGACCCTTTGTGGTGGCAGATATCAAATCCAATTGGCTACATGCAAGGCAAGTGTTCTAGCCATTGTACTATCTCTCTAGTCTCAACTGGAAATTCTCAAAGAAGGAAATGCATTCTGATTATTCTGGTGGGGGCCAGGGAGAGGAGATCAATAGCATTCAAATACCAAACAACTTAGATGATACCATGGTCTTGTTTTCAAGTCTTCTCTCTCTTGGTGTAAGAGCATGAGCCCCTTTGGTTATTAGCGCCAATGTAGTGAACAGCTCCTCTGCTTTGATCCTTGCTTGTTCTGGGGAAGAAGAGGAATGACTTCCATACCCAGAGAATGTGAATTAAACAGTGATTGGCTACAATCATTATGGCAGCCTTTGTCTTCCCACTTGAAAAAGTTTGATCAAATGTGCTGAATCTACTCTGTATCCAGCTACGTGCAAAACTGGAAAGACTTTTAGGGAACTAACCGAGACAGATTCGCTCTTTGAAATAACTTTCACCAGTCCAAGGGTCCGGAAGTTTATTCTGCTAATTAAAAAATAAATGTATGATCTCCCTATATAGTATGAGGTGGTGGGCAAAGGGAGGTGGGTATGTCTGGTGATGGCTTTCAAGGAATTTATAACAAGGAAGGACAAGCAGGCTGAGGAGACAAATGATAGACATATATGTCTATATTGCTATAATGCTATAGACATATGAGCATTTCTTCAGTATGTGAGGGAAGCCCCCAAGAGTGGTCAGTTCTAGATTCACACCTGTGGGTTTAGGACTTTTCCCTATATCCCAACAAGAGCTAGTAGGGGATTTGATTTGTATTTTCTCATCAGCAACAGCTACAACGATGGCTAGGAAATTTTCACCGTAACACAAAGCTAGGTATACAAAACTGGCCAGTGAAAAGTTCTGAAATCTTTGGGAAGGGACCTTCTAGGGATAAGGACCGAATTCCCACAGTCAACCCAGGTGGGAGCTCTATGGTGGTTAGCATCTTGGTCTGATGCAGGCCTTTCAATTCAGAGCCATGGGTTAGTTTATGCAGAACAGTCCCAAACCTCTCTAGATCTGAAACTGAGATCTCTGCGTGGATTCATTTCGGGTTTAGTGGCACTCTGACCCTTGTCTTGTCACTTGTCACTTGTCTTCCTGTTGTTCATCAATTTGCTTGAGCGAGCACTAGTAAGATCGTCATATGTCCCTGTTGCATGCTAGTACATCCCAAGGGCCTCTGCTCACTCCAGGAACATGAAGAGCCTCAAACCATTTGTTCAGGTCATGGGAACGAGGTCTATTATTGTTATCGTTTTTGGCATATCAAATATGACACAGATAGCTTGCCAGGCTCTGCTGTGTGGACACTCTCAGTTTTTGCATTTACTGATGTACTGTGCAGCCACAAAGTGGCTGCGCACAATGGGGAAACCCAGTTGCAGGTCTGCCCCGTGTATCTGTGTCTCTGGTTCATGAACCAGAGACAAGGACTTGACAGCCCAGGAGCAGTTTATGGAGCGAGTCCACCCGGCCTCCCGGATGAGACAGAGGTGGGGGGAAAGGGACCCCAGCTCCATCTCCACGGAAGCCCGATGACTTTAGATGCTGAGCCCGGCATACCTGGGCTTGAAATAGGCTTCTCTCTGACCCTGGGAACAGAAATTATTCCATCGTGGTAGGAGCCTCCCCTGATACTCTTTGTGCAACCTGGTGAAATAAATCCTGAATGAGTGTGACCAGAAAGTCCGTGAAATGACTGGCCTCTGTTTATTAAAAAGTAGTGTGGCTGCACTAGCTGTGTGTCCTTCGCCACTGGGAAAGAGAGAGCTGATTCTCCTCACTGTCATCTGTCATAAGCATCTAGCTGTGGTCCAACACTTGAATATTTATTACAGGCAGTGATGGAAGAGGCAAGAAGAGCTCGTTTTGATTTTTTGCAGATCTAAGGCTGTATGTTGAGCCAAACACTTAGGAAAAAATGCCTTGAGCCAACTTGATTTGGGACTGTCACCACGGAGAGAAAAAATGTCTGGGATACTTGCAGCGCTTTTCTGGGGAGTCTGTCTTTTTATGACTTGCTGTGTGTTGCTTGAGAGAGACAAGTGAGTAATGCTGTGGCGCAGTGGGGACTACATGGAGCCATCAGTGCTGTCATACTAGGCAGAAGTGAGACCACCAGGAGGGACAGGAGACCACCCAACAGAGAACATGAGCTCCCATTAGCAGCGCTGTGAAGCTGTGCTCCTGACAATTGCATTCGGGACTGTGGAGCCACCAAGCACGCTGTAGGATAATTACTGCTTTGTGATGAAACTTAGCAACTCTCACAATGAGGACCACCAATTCTGGTTTGGATTTCTTCTTTTTATTAGCACCATCTGAGAATGTCTGTGGGTAGAGACTTTGGTGAGTTTTTGTCTGTCCTGTGGCCAAAGGAATGAAAGGAAGAGCCACTTAGTTTGTTAATATGGAAGAGTTCAACAACACAAAAGCACATGGCATATGTCTGAAAGAGGCGTCAGCTGGGGCTTCCTTCCAAACAGCACAGCAAGATGTCTGGCTCCAGAGCCTTCAGTTACATGCCCTGTGCAAATCACCTTACACCGATTCCAGCCTGAGACAGCAGAACCAACAAACCCTGCTAAGGTACTCTCTCAGATAGACCCAGATTTCTTCTGGATAAAAAGAAAGCAAATGGGAATAAAGACACTTCTCCCTCCCTGGAAGAAGTCAATTCAATTGCTTAAGATATTTTACTTTAAAAAAATTTTTTGTCAAACAGTGGAAACACCATCCACACTTTAATTTTCATGGCAGCACTATTCACAATAGCCAGAACCTGGAAACAACCAGTATGCCTGAAAACTGATGACTGGATAAAGAAACTTTGGTACATCTACACAATGCAATACTACGCAGCTGTTAGGAAAAATGAAGTTATGAAATTTGTCTATAAATGGATGGACATGGAAAGGACCATGTTGAGTGAAATTAGTCAGAAGGAAAGAGAGAGATATAGAATGACTGCATTTATTTGCATGACATATATACATACACACACACACACACACACATTACGATACCCAAATCCAATGTCAGGCGAAACGTGGATCAGGAGGTCTTACCAGAAGTGGAAATTACCACAAACTTGTGGGAGTCAGAGGTTAGGTAAGACAGAGAAGGGAGCTATCACTATCACTATCTTCCCGTTCATCATCTATTTGCTCGGCGGGCACCAGTAATATCTCCATATGTCCTGTCTCATGCTAGTAGAGCCCAAGGGCATCTGCTAGCTCCAGAAACATAAAGAGCCTCAGACAATTATATTAGGTCATTCCCATGGTCATTCAGACAATTATATTAGGTCATTCCCATGGGAATGACCATGGAATGACCTAATATAATTGTTACTGGTATTTGGCATACCAATTAAGACACGGGCAGCTTGCCAGGCTTGCCGTGTGGGTGGCATACTTTTGTAGTCACCTCTAAATACGGCATTTATTGATGAACCGTGTGGCCGCTTGTGGCCCCGTGAGCCAGGCTGTGATGGACTCCGTCTGCTGCTGGGTGGAGTTATGACGAGAGGGAAGTCTGATGTGGAAGATGGCGGCCCTCATGGAGTGGGGTGGGGGGGTCGTCTGGCTTGTTGTGAGGCCCTGCTGGGATGGCAGGCCAGGGCTAGAAGCTGCCATCCCTCCAGAGCGCCTCGTGAGTGGCTGGGCACAGGGGAGAGCAAGCAGCAGCTCTGCCCCATGTCTGTAAGTCTCTGGATCAGCATACCTGGGCCGGATTGAAAAACAAAACTGCTGCATGGTGGGTGTCGATGATCCGCGCTGTGATAGGCTCGTCTGCTGCTGAGTGGAGTTCTGACGAGAGGAAAGTCCGATGTGGAAGATGGCGGCCCTAATGGAGTGGGAGAGTTCGTCTGGCTTGTTGTGTTGAGAAGGGAACATGTGCGAATAAATGTCGAAAGGGCTAATCCAACCTAGAACTGAGCATTAAATACAGGCAAAATATGCACATGATGGCCTCTAAGTGTATGTATTGCAATCCACAATATATAAGAAAAGGAAAAGAGAGAGAGGAAGAGAGAAAAGAGAAAAAGAACCTGCCATAGACACAGGCTATGGGAGGGGAGGGAATTGGGGACATTGGTGGCAGGAAATGGGCACTGGTGGAGGGTGGGGTCCTGGAACCCTATGTGACCAAAACCTCCAAACATGAACAACGTTGTAATTGTATATCTCACGGTGGTATAATAAAATATTAATAAAAATTTGTCAAATAAATGTCACTCTAGACTCTCCCCTTTGCTCCTTTCCTTTCAGAGATGTTACTGCTTGTAGTTCATGAGTCCTACTTCTTGTATTGAGTGCCTTGGTAAAAATTTCAGATCTGAATTCACCAGTGCTATCTCCTGAACAATTCACTTCTTTCCTGGTGAAAAATATTTTGATCCATGAGGATTGTTGCTGCCAATACATTCTTCTCTCTCTTGAATTCCAGTTTTCTCAATCAACATTTTGTTGTACTCATACAGATTTCCTTAGATGTTTAAACCTAATTACATATCCTTCCCAGCTTTATAAACTTAGGACCTTTTAAACTCAACTTTTCTTCAAGGAAGTTTCAATTTCTCTGAGAACTTGAGGTTCAAAGAGAATAAGAAATGAATCCTTCAGCAAATAACTTGGCATTTTAGTTTTCTTGCTGACACTTAACTTAGATTTTTAGATCTGGTTGCAAAATTGACATAGTATATCATAATTTCCATTTTCCATAAAACTGACCTTTAGTGGGAGCAACAAAGAAGTATCTTGAAATATTCTTAAGCACATATATGTTTATATACATTCAAATAAGTGAGAGAGAAATTAAACTTTATATTGAATGCACATTTTCCACTGAAACCAACCTCTAGACCAGTATCAGAAGTAGAATCAAGTCTCTTTTACTTTTGCAGGCTGTTGCTCTAATAAGCAACACCAGTATGTTAAAGGCAAGTTTCTGATCCACATTGTGTTAACCTTGAACTCAACCTGGGAGGCGTATGCTGACAGTACACACAACTAGAAATAGTGATGAATGGAGGTAGGAGCTAAACAAAACCAAAGGAAACTTTAAGCAAAAGTCAAAATTGAAAAAGATTCACTAGATTTGCAAGAAGTCACGAGGTTATAGATTTGTTGCCATTGGTCTCTGTTCCATCTCACACAGGCATCATTTGTTTTGGAACCCAATGTAAATGCCACCACTTCCAGGAACTACTCCTAAACTAAATTTCATCCTGGAATGTTGAGGTTTCCAAATATTAAATTCTAGTAGTTATGGAACAATCCAAATTTCTCAGCAATTTGCCCCTGTGTCTCTTGACTGCTATTTCCCGGCAACCCCAGAAGGAATTCCAGCTCCTTCCACTGGTTTCCAGTGACTTGCCTTGTGTGTTGGTCTTCTTTCTCGCTCCACATTTCTCTGCTTTCCAGTGTTCTGACTTGGTCGCTTCTTTCAGCCCCAGGTACTGATCTGTCCATTTCCCATGGGGTTGGCACTAGACTGAAATGTGTATCTTTACGACCCTTCCCAGCAGTCTGATGGTTGCAGGGGACAGCTCTTGGTGCCAGGTGAACACAGTTTGTGTCAGGAGAATAATGAAGAGCACGTTTGTCAAACTCCTGGCTTGAGCACATGCCCCTTCCGCTTGAGTCACTTTTGGCCTTTCTATGAAGAGTTGGGCAGTCCCGGGAGAAGCCCATTAGAAAGCCCATCAGTCCCGGGAGAAACCATTTTCTTTGGTTGTGTTTAGCTCCTCCCTCCATTCATCACTATTTCTAGTTGTGTGTGTTGTATCACAGCCCAGCTCGCGGCCGCAAGTGGCTGTGCGGTTCATCAATAAATGTTGGACTTAGAGATGACTACAAGAGTATGCTACCTGCACGGCAGAGCCTGGCAAGCTACCCGTGTTGTATTTGATATGCCAAATACCAGTAACAATTATAGACCTCATTCGGAATGGATTAAGGCTCTTTATGTTCCTGGAGCAAGCAGATGCCCTGGTTCATCAATAAATGCTGGACTTAGAGATGACTACAAGAGTATGCTACCTGCACGGCAGAGCCTGGCAAGCTACCCGTGTCGTATTTGATATGCCAAATACCAGTCACAGTTATAGACCTCATTCCCATGACCTGATGGAATGGTTTGAGGCTCTTTATGTTCCTGGAGAGCAGGTGCCCTTGGGCTCTACTTGCATGAGACAGGACATATGGAGATGTTACTGGGGCCCGCTCGAGCAAATCGATGATGAACGGGAAGACAGTGATACAGTGATACAGTGATGTTCCTGGAGCAAGCAGATGCCCTGGTTCATCAATAAATGCTGGACTTAGAGATGACTACAAGAGTATGCTACCTGCACGGCAGAGCCTGGCAAGCTACCCGTGTTGTATTTGATATGCCAAATACCAGTAACAATTATAGACCTCATTCAGGAATGGATTAAGGCTCTTTATGTTCCTGGAGAAAGCAGATGCCCTTGAGCTCTACTAGCATGAGACAGGACATATGGAGATGTTACTGGGGCCCGCTTGAGCAAATCGATGATGAACAGGAAGACAGTGACAGTGACAGTTGCTTAAACAGCCTGCAAAAAGTAAAGAGACTTGATTCTACTTCTGATACTGGTCTAGAGGTTGGTTTCAGTGGAAAATGTGCATTCAATATAAAGTTTAATTTCTCTCACTTATTTGTATGTATATAAACATATATGTGCTTAAGAATATTTCAAGGTACTTCTTTGTTGCTCCCACTAAAGGTCAGTTTTATGGAAAATGGAAATTATGATATACTATGTCAATTTTGCAACCATATCTAAAAGTCTAAGTTAAGTGTCAGCTCAGATTGTTTTCTTGGACCCTCTGGCAATCTTTCTTCCAGCCCCTGGGGAGGTTCTGTGGCCTCACTCTTGATGCCAGGTGAACATGGTTTGTGTCAAAACAGTGGAGAGAGTTGGGCCTTGAGGCTGGGGAGTGCTCAAGGGGCACCTAAAGAGGGTGTTCAAATATCTTTCCCCTATCATGACAGTTTCTTGGGACAATGCCAAGGACTGGAATTGTTGGGACATATAGGGGGTTCTTTTGAGAAAAATCATGGAAAAAAATGGGACTTAAATTAAAATTGTTTAACATCCTGAGGATAATATAAGTACAAAATGTAGGCCTCATCAAAATATTATTTTTTGAGTTGGGGGGACATACCTGGCAATATTCAGGGGGTTACTCCTGGCTCTACAGTCAGGAATCACTTCTGTAAGTGCTTAGGGGACCATATGGATTGTTGGGAATCAAACCCAGGTTGACCATGTGCAAGTCAAGCATCCTACCCACTGTACTGTGTCTATAGCCCCCTCTTTTTTTTAATTCAACAGTTTATTGTCATACACCTGAAGCTTATGTTCTTTTTAAAAATTTTTTATTATACCACCGTGAGACATACAATTATAAAGGTGTTCATAATTGGTTCTTGGTAATACAGTATTCCAGCACCCATCCCTCCACCAGTGCCCCATTTCCACCATCAATGTACCCCACCCCTCCCGCCCACCCCCCAGGCTGCCTCAATAGCAGGTACCCCTGTTTCCTCTCTTTCTCTCTCTCTCTCTCTCTCTCTCTCTACATCTCTCTCCCTCTTCTTATACACATTGTGGCTAGCCCTGCAGATATTTAGAGTTTATCACTTAAGTCTCTTTGTGTATATTCAATGATGAGTTTTAATCTGCCATTACCATTTCCCACACTTAGTAAAATACTGGTATCTATTTATATCCTATTAATGAATGCAGTAATTCTATATCTGTCCTTTTCCTTCTGTCTAATTTCACTCAGCATGATAGTCTCCATGTCCATCCATTTGCAGGTAAATTTCATAATTTCATCTTTTCTGAAAGCTGCATAGTATTCCATAGTGTAGATGAACCACAGTTTCTTTAGCCAGTCCTCTGTTCTCGGGCATTTAGGTTGTTTCCAGATTCTAGCTATAGTGAATAGCACAGAGATGAATAAAGAAGTACAGATAGTGTTTCTGCTATATGTTTTTCGGTCTCTCAGGTATATTCCCAGGAGTGCTATTGCTGGATCAAATGGGAGCTTAATATCTATTTTTCGGAGGAATGCCCATATCGTTTTCCAAAAGGGCTAGACCAGTCGGCACTCCCACCAACAGTGGATGAGAGTCCCTTTTTCCCCACATCCACGCCAGCACCGGTTGTTCTTGCTGTTTTGGATGTGTGCCAGTCTCTGTGGTGTGAGATGGTACCTCAGTGTTGTTTTGATTTGCATCTCCCTGATGATTAAAGATGAAGAGCACTTTTTCATATGCCTTTTGGCCATTCGAATTTCTTCTTTTTTGGAAGCTTCTGTTCATTTCTTCTCCCAATTTTTTTTTTAATTTTTTTTATTTTTACAGTTACAAAGATATACAATTAAAAAGTTCATCTTTGGGTTTTGGTCATACAGTGTTCCAGCACCCATCCCGCCACCAGTGCCCATCTCCAACCACCAACGCCCCCGGTTCCCTCCCCCTCCCCCCAGCCTTCCTTCATGGCAGGTTCTTTATTTCTTTCCCTTTCTCTCTCTTTCTCTTTTCCTTCCCTCCAGACTATGGATTACAGAACATACATTAAAAGGTTGTCATGTGTATCATTTTGCCTCTCTTTAATGCTCAGTTCTAGGTTGGCATTAGTACCCTCAACAATTGTTAGCACACTGTTCCATTTTCTGTCTTACCTAGCTTCTGACTCCCACACGTTTGTGATAATTTCCACCTTTGACAAGACCTCCTGATATATGTTTCACTTGACCTTGGATATTGGTATCATAATATGTACATATATATTTATGCCATGCAAATAAATGCAGTCATTCTGTATCTGTCTCTCTCCTTCTGGCTAATTTCGCTCAACATAATCTTCTCCATGTCCATCCATTTATAGGCAAATTTTATAACTTCATTTTTCCTAACAGCTGCATAGTATTCCATTGTGTAGATGTACCAAAGCTTCTTTATCCAGTCGTCGATTTTTGGGCACTCTGGTTGCTTCCAGATTCTGGCTATTGTGAATAGTGCTGCTATGAACATAAAAGTAGGGATGGTGTTTCCGCTGCTTATTTTTGGTTTCCCAGAGTAGATTCCCAGGAGTGGTATCGCTGGGTCAAATGGGAGTTCAATTTCTAGTCTTTGGAGGAAAGTCCATATTGTTTTCCAGAAAGGCTGTACCAGCCGGCATTCCCACCAACAATGGATGAGCCGTTTTCCCCACATCCACGCCATCACTTGTTGTTCTTGCTCTTTTGAATATGTGCCAGTCTCTGTGGTGTAAAGTGGTATCTCATTGTTGTTTTGATTTGTATCTCTCTGATGATTAGTGATGATGAGCATTTTTTCATATGTTTCTTGGCCATTCGAATTTCTTCCTTGCTGAAGTTTCTGTTCATTTCTTCTCCCCATTTTTTGATGGGGTTGTTTGTTTTCTTTTTGTAAAGTTGTACCAGTGCCTGATATATCCTGGATATTAACCCCTTATCAGATGTGTATTGGGTGAATATTCTTTCCCATTCTGTGGGCTGCTTTTGTATCTTAGTCACTGTTTCTTTTGAGGTGCAGAAGCTTTTTAGTTTCATGTAGTCCCATATGTTTATCTTTTCTTCTAGTTGCTTTGTTAGTGATGTTTCACCTTTGAAGATGCCTTTAGCTTCAATGTCGTGGAGGGTTTTTCCTATATTTTCTTCAATGTGCTTTATGGATTCAAGTCTGATATTGAGATCTTTAATCCATTTTGATCTGATTTTTGTGCATGGTGTTAGACACAGGTCCAAATTCATTTTTTTACATGTCGCTGCCCAGTTTTCCCAACACCCCTTGTTGAAGAGGCTTTCTTTACTTCATTTTAGACTCGTTGCACCTTTATAAAAGATTAAATGACCATGTGTTTGAGGTTGGGTGTCAGGATACTCAATTCTATTCCATAGGTCCACAGGTCTGTTTTTATTCCAATACCATGCTGTTTTAATTACTACTGCCTTGTAGTACAGTTTGAAGTTGGGAAAAGTGATGCCTCCCATCTTCTTTTTCCCGAGGATTGCTTTAGCTATCCTTGGGGTTTTATTGTTCCATACAAATTTCAGGAGTATTTGGTCAATTTCTTTGAAGAATGTCATCCGGTATTCTTATAGGGACTGCATTGAATCTGTACAGAGCTCTAGGGAGTATTACCATTTTGACAATGTTGATTCTCCCCATCCATGAACAGGGAATATGTTTCCATTTCCTTGTGTCCTCTTTTATCTCTTGGAGCAGAGTCTTGTAGTTTTCTTTGTACAGGTCCTTTACACACTTGGGTAAGTTGATTCCTAGGTATTTGATTTTCTGTGGCACAATTTTTTGATGGGGTTGTATAGCCCCCTCTTTTAAATTACTCTACTTGCAGAATTTTTTTTCTTACTTTTGAAATGAAGGATTGGCTTTAACTTCAAGTAATATTAAAACAATTTTGTTGAGGTTTCTTCTTATATATTTGAGTAACTGAAATACTACATGGCTCCAAGTGCCAGAAGGACATGAATCATTAACAAAGCACATTGGGCCAAGGAAACGAGGTTCTTCTTGAAAGAGAAATCTCAGTTGGCAAATCCCATTTGTTTCCAAAATTACTGAGTTTAATTCTGACATGCTCTATAAAACCTTCGGTAAAATTACCTCCCAGACTCTTATGCACAGCCCCCAACATATAATTTTGCAAGCATTCTATTAAAGTAGTTTCTAGAATTCTCGTATGTTTTTATGATTGATGTGATGGAAACAGGGATGAATGATGGAAATACTCAGGCTGTTGCAGAAAAAAAAGGTTTGCAACACTGTGGATGTCCTCCAAGATTCATTTTTCAGAGCTCATTTCTAATCCAAAACTTAAAGCACTGCCACATTATTCCCAGAGGTTCAATTTATCAATGCAATTAATGTGCTGACTTTTTCAGCTATGGCTATGCAAAGCCCAATATTGTTCTTTCTACCTTTGTTGATTTTGTGCCCAAAGCCTTGGTTTAGGCTCCGGATTTGGACTCTCTCTAAATTCTCTGTGTGTTGTCCTTTTATCCACCTTGGCCCCCTCCCCCCCTCTCTTCTCTACACCTATTTTGCACCCAGGAAACAGCCAACCCCACTGTGTCCTCCAACCCTACTGTGTCCTTCCGATGCCACACAACCTGGTGGGTGGGGTGGGGATACCCTATACATAGTAGGTGTACTTGAATGTAATTTTCTTGTGTACATCGACTTTGTTCTGGAATATCTGCAGAACCTAACCCTGTGGTTAGCCTAACCCCATGGTACATCATCAACACTCAGCACATCTCTGAATATTTGAAGAATCAACACTCTGAGAAAGCACCTCACCAAGAACCCTGACTTAAGACAGAAGTAATAACCGACCTTTCCTGAGGAGTTTACATATATCCAGAAGAGTGATAGGAATATTAATTGCCAGGATTGTCTGGTGACTTGGACACTATTTTTATTTTGTAGATAGGAAAACAGATAGAGAGGTTGGGCAACTTGTTTGACACACTAACACTGAGTTCATTAATGAAAGGCCAGGATGAAAATCCAAGCAGTCTGTCTCCAGAGCCCTTTCTCTCCAGACACCTCGCCTCTTCTGGCCTTGCCCTGAGTGTTCCAAATAAGTATTCCCATGGACACGTCCTTCCCTAGTTAATGAAAATATTCATGTTCTCTCTTTTAAAAACCACATGTGTGGCCATTGCCAGTTGCTGGTGAGACCTTGGCCATCCTCAAAAACAGCCCTGGTGTCTGCTTGATAAAAACCATCATTTTTATGACCCGCCCTGGGCCTGGCCACCAGGGACTTGGCAGTGGGACCCTCCCAGACTCTTAAGCGCAGAGCTGTGTTAGTGTTGGCGCTGGAGGGCGGTTTGTTTCCTTCCTGTTTCATGAACTGTCATACCAGCCTCTTTGATCCTCCCTGGGCCTTGAAGGAGCCAGAACCATTACTCCAGGTTCTTGTTCTGCTTTGTATAATTGGCAACCCAAACGCTCAAGTCCCTGGTGATCCAGGTAGGAGCTGAGAAGTCATGGCGCCATGTTCCAGTTATGTACTGCCTGCCCAGAAAGATTCCGCCTTACAGGCACTGCTTATTTTTATTGTCCCAAAGCCATGGAAGTCAGGGATGGGGCGGGGGAAGGAACAGAAATGGATACAGCTGAACCCAGAGCCAGGCCTGCTTTCCCCACATTTTTACCTGACCTGAGATTGCTTACTTAGAAAAAAAAGAAACATAAAGTCACAGAAAAAAAAGCTATGAATCAGAGCCAGCAGGACATCACATGGGGCTCCATAAACTTCTTTTTCAGCAGAGAAACTGTCCAGGAAAACCTAATGAGGCAAAGGTAGCCAAGCCCTCAGGCTTACCAGAGCAGCAGCCCTAGCCTGATGCGCCAACAGTGTGACCTGGGTGCTCAGGCAGCTCTGCGAGGGGATGGAGACTGGCAGCCTGGCTTGAAATGGTCTTGGGGGAGCACAGGTTTGGGAAAGTATCTGACGAGAGAGTTTCACCAACACGCAAATTTATTGCCTCAAAAATTGCTTTGAGTTAACCACACACTACATTACTGAAATACACAGTTACAGGAAGTTAGAAATAAGGGGGAAAGGTTGATTAAAGCCTTCCAGCTGGCTTTAATGGTTCCCTTACCCCATGTGCTCTTGGCACTGGGCGAGCAACACGAGCAGAGTTATGAAGCAATTCGATAATAATGCAATTCTTATAGCTACCAGCTGGAAGACACGTTAGAGCCCTGCAATTTTTTTCCTTTTAATGAACTAAACTCCAGACTTGGTTGGATCCATTGTCCCATGAAAGTTCTCCTCCTTGTCCAGGCTCCCATCCAGGGTGGCACATACCATGTGATTCTGTCTCCCCAGCTCCTCTGATGGGAGGTTCTGGAGTCTGGGCTGGGTTGTTCAGTGACCTTCATTGTCCTTGGGCCCGTGGGCCATCCTCCAGTCTGAGGAGTCTTTCGGGAGCAGGCAGGCAGGGTGATCCCAGAGCTAAGTGCTCGTCTAGTCTCATGCTAGGCATCCAGATGCCCAGAGGATGTTAGTGCTGGCACGAAGCTGCCTTCACCCGTGGCTAATGGTTCCCTTGCTAGCTCACTGGAACCACTTCCGGTAGTTCCATTTAAGAACCACTTCTTAAGCCTTGACTCTTCTCCGGGGGCATATGAGGGAGAACGAGGTATCAGTCTTCACCTGTTGCCCGAGGCAGCACCTACATCTTTCCACAGAGAGATCTTGCCTTTTTTCCTCTCCTTTTTTTGGTTCAGTCATTTTTATATCAAGTTACAGTCTCATGTATTTATTTTATATGTTGAATTATAATCTGACACATATTTTGTGGATCAAATTGATCCAACTTTGGCCTTAAAGTTGGCACCTTTTGCCGCATCTTCATCCATTTGCTATTCTCTTACAGACCCCCTAGGACCTTTGTTCCCATACGTGGACAAGGACTTCCCATTGTGAACCCAGTCTTGGATTTATTAGCAAAGGATACAAATTCTTCTACACTATGCCTTTCCTATCCTACTAAACTCTTGACACTTCTTCCAGCCCAATGGGGTTCAATAATGTACCGGAATGTGCAAAAGGAAATGAAAACTTTACAGAGTGTTTTGGAATAAAGCAGGGTAACTGTAATTGGTATTATCCAGAAGAAAAATGCAAAATGAAAATAGTGGCCAAGATTTCTGGCTCTGCCTTCTGAATGGTAGGTTTGATGTATGAGTTCTGCGGAGCAGCCTGGTGTGTGCACTGCTAGCTTCTGATGCTTCTCATATCAGAATTGGCTCCAGGCCACCAGGTCAAGCAAAACTTTCAGGTGGACAATTCCCCCAAATATGTGGTGATGAATTTTTGGATGATGAGCATCACTGTCTCATATAAAACATTTATATCAACAAATCCTTCAATCTGATTTGTTTTCAGCCACCCTAGTTTAGTGACCAATTTCCTCCTCTGAGTGCAGTTGAAGATACAAAACCACCAGCACCGGATCCAGCTTAGGGCCAAGAGACAAAGGAGACCAACATGTGCCTTTAACAGTCCACACTGGTTCTACTAATTCCTCTAAAGACTGAAAAAAATTCCAGCGTTATACACACAATGATTCATGACTCTGTCTGACCCAGCCCAGCCCTAGAAATAATGCCTTTAGGCATTTGCTCCTATTTCTCACCAAACGGCCAAGAGGTGGCTCCTGAGCACCACGAGAAGTGCCCCTGTCTCCCCAAAAACAACAAAAGAGCTAAACCTGGAAACCGATTTATTGGCCTTAGAGACAAATGCTAGTCCTTCAGGAATATAGAGAGGCGATGGCTCGGTACCTGCCATTTTCGATACCTGAGATTTTTGCACAACAAAATCAGGCAAATATATAAATACATGAATACATAATAAAAATATGATATATGTTACTCATAAATCAAATTTCATGTATAGCAACAAATATAATAAAACTCATAAAATAAAACTCATAAAATAAAAACCAGGACTGAAATCCTAGAGACCATTCATCATTTCCTAAATCTGACAAATAGTGAGACTACACTGGAGAAAATGTCACTGTAGATATTCCACTTAAAATTCACATTTATGATGACTTATAAATTATACTATACATTCATGTACACAGATAGATATATAACACACACATGTATGAATGTTATCAGCACACAGAGAAGTCCAGTCATCATGCTACCGATTGTTATACTTTCTGTACTCATTTTTGCCATCTCATAAATACTAAGCCACAGGACTCTTGTGGTGTCAGGTTCAGGCCCTGTGCTACTTCTCAACCCGATGGAAGTGATTTAATGTGTACTCCTCCCTGTGGTGGGAAAAATCAGTGAGTGAAGGCTGCATTTCCTCCAGGTAGTCAAGGCAGCCTCACTGGATAATTCGACCACACAGGACACAAGCATCTATACTGCACTAAACAGAACCTCTTAAAGGACCCTTCTTGGTTCCACTGACCTTGATGGAATGAGCCAAAAAGAAATTTAGAGCAAAACGAAGAGACAGAAATGGACATTTTTTCATATTTATAACATTTATCATTCCATTCATGTTCAGTTGACTGACCACTATAATAAAAAGAAATAAGTATTTGAGACCCATTTCACAAACTTGAATTTCGTTTTCCCATTTAGCGCTTATCTGCAAATAAATCAGAACATAACTTGCTTCGAGCTAGTAAGGAAACTAAATTTACCATTTCGCGTTTGTAAAATATCATGCTGTAATAGGCAAAGTCATCATCAATGAGTAAAGCCATTTTACACACACGTTTTTTCAAGAGGAGGGCGAGTATAGGATTCTTTGTTCAGAAGTTTCTGCCTCTCCCCTAAAGCCCTCAGGGTAGGAGTGAAGGGAGTGCCTCAGTTCTTTCCTACGCCCGAGGTTTGACCTTTGACATATTCCCAGTGCTTGACCTAATGTCTTTAAGCCTGAAGTGGCCATTATTTTTATCTACTTAAGGGACAGAATGCTGGTTGGGTCTAAATCACTGTCTCATTTGAATTAGTGGCAATGAAATGCTTGTCAGTGACAATCAGAAAGCTTCTGTCTGCACTCAGCTAATTTTAAAAATATGAATGCTTTCCCAATGACAAGCATTTCTGTCTTAATATTTTGTGACTTATATCCCATGGTGGGGGAAAAACATCCCAAACAAACAAGTGTGGGTTTAAAGGAAGGCACGTGGAGTGAGGACAGGCCTTGCTGAAGGAGCCCAGGTCCAACCGCAGCAGCCGAGTGACCTCTGAGCATCAAGCCGGGACCAGTAGCTGCAGCCTGAAATCAGAACACATGCATAAATAAGTCAAGAAGAATGAAAGCCTGTTTAAATTGGAAGCAACTGTCAAAAGAGAAGGCACTTTCTTCTTACCTGAAATTATCCATCTTGGCACACCCTTACCTATATGATTCTCTTCCCCCTTCCTCCCCCCACTCCCGCCCCAAACAGCTGAACCTAGCAGCAGGTCTCATGGTCCAACGATTGAGTTTAACTAAAAACCCAGACTCTTCTCCCACACTCAAGGCAGCCTCACTGGATAATTCAACAGAACATGATGCAAGAAGTTATGCTGCACTAAATAGAACTTCTTAAAGCAACCCTTCGTGGTATTGCTGGCCTCGATGGAATAAGTGAAAGAGATTCAGAGCAAAGAGGGGAGAACAAAGAAGGGAATCCCCAGTAAAGGCCAAGGAGCTGGATTCTGATTCTCTGTACTCTCACAGCATAGGCAGGGGGTCAACATGACTTCCTGGAGAGATGCTGACCTATGGGATCCCAGTTACAGCGAGTTGACATCATCCATCTCTCAAGATTCTGCCCTTTGTGTGAGTAGGGGGTCATCTTGTTCTCTCTGCAAAGGAAACAAAGAAATGATGAAGATGAAACAGTGGCGAGGACGGGGGGATTTTCAGCAGAAATGGTTTCTGACTTGTGAACATCATGGGATATGGAGACGTGCTTTCCTTCTCGAGGGCACCATGCCTGTTTCTCCTGTCCCCCAATAACCCTCCCTGAGCTCATGAGGGGGTGAGAGATACAGCCGTCGAAGAAGGAAGGCTGAGTTCCAGAGCCAGGAAAGCATGAGGCAGGCGGGGAGAGAAGACAGAAATAGAAAAGTGCAGAGGAAAACACACGATGGAAAGATGAAAACACAAACACTTTGAAACAAAGTTCAAGAGCTCGAGTGTGACACAGTCAAGTAGGCCGTCAACTGCGTTTATTAATTTAAAACTACAGCAGACCCAAAGCCCTGTTAACTGTGACCTTTAGGTTTGAGGGGAAGTTCCTGCCCAGGCTGGATCCTGACAAACGCCTAATTTAAAACTGATTTAGCTGCCAATTGCCTCTTCTGTGAGAACCAGTCGCCAACTCAACTCTAAAACAAATAAAAAATACTTGGATGAATCCACTTAGCAGCAAACCAAAAAAAAAAAAAAAAAAAAAAAAGCATCTCTTTCTGGTACACTGGAGGCAAAATAAATCAACTCTGTAAAGAAGAGGGGGCAGTCTAGAAGACAGGGCTAGGCGGAGTCTCCACTCTGGGTCCAAGGCACCGCAAGGTCAGGGTAAATTCTTGATTGAAACGTGACTCCAGCTTGGGCCCAGTGGGCTTTTCCGAGGTGGCCCGTGTCTTCAATACTATTCCACATGAACATTTTATTTCCAGGGCATGAGCAGAGTACAGGCATGGAGTGTAGCTTTCCCCCAAATTGCATGCTCGTGTCCCTTCCTGGAACTGCAGATGAGCTAAGATGTCTCTCTGTCACCAAACATTATGAATGATCCATCTCTGGGCCCTTCATTCTTTCCACCCAGGCAGCAAGCAGGACTGCAGACACCCCACTCTCAGGAAAGATCTGGACCCGGTGCCTAAGTGTTTCTACCACACCAAGTCCGCTGGATGTCCTGGGCATTCTGTGTTCAGCTGCTGCCAGGCCAGGAAAACTCTACAGTCCAAAAGGAAGACATGAAGGAGGCCTGTGTGTTTGCTCACATTGGGAGGGAGGGATTTCTGGACAGGGACATTGGATTCCTGGCTCCGGAGGTCTTGGGCTGCTTTGGGAAAGTGTCTTGTTTGAGCTGGGATGTCCCGGAGCAGGTCTCATTACAGGAACTGAGATGCTGCCTCAGGCCGCAGGGCCTTTCCCAGCTTGGTGGATGCCTTTCACTCACTCCTTCATTCTCCAAGTATGTGGGTAGCACTTTTGAAAACTGGCGATGGTGAGGAGTCATTCCTCCTCAGATGGGGGATGGTCGCTGCTCTAGGCCCTGAGTAGGTGGATGACGGATGCCAGTAACAGCCAGTAACTGGGCTTTGGGAGTTCAGTTCTGTACCAGCTCTACTTCCCATTATAATCTTAGGTGCACTATTAGCGCCTCTAGATTTTCCTTGCAGAGAACAGCACATGCTTCACCAGGTGATGAGGAGCCCAGTGCGCCCCCCTTCCCCTGCATGATACAGAGGGGTTTTATTCATACATTTAACAGCTCAAAAGCATCCTTTTCCTTGGATCCCTAAGTGAAAATAAATACTAAATTAAAATAAGAAACACTATTATTAGCGGGGAATTGTTCCTTAAGGATCAAAACATTTCTGAGATCCACTGGGCCCTGGGGAAGATCCCAGTCTTCTTGGCGAAGAGACCAGCCTCTTAAGTGCTGGAGAGTGACTCATGCTCATGAAACACTCGTGTTTCCTTGCATGGCAAGGGTCGTGTGAACACGAGCCGATCCTGGGAGAGACAGAGCCCCTGGTCTCACACGGAGCCCTCTGTTTCCAACCCACCCATCTTGCCAAGTCAAAGACCTTTCCAGACTAGAAAGAAGATTCTGGATCCCAGAGCTGAAAGAAGCTTCAAAGCCATTAGCCTTGGCCTTGTCTGACTGCATGAGCCAAAGCATGTTGCCGAGCCAGATGCTGAGGTCAGAGGATAGGGCTTCCTCACCAGGGGGCATACGAGATTTTTCCCTTCAAGATTTCGGGCTCAGAGACTTTCTGGAATTGGCCGAGATACTTTAGATAGTTCATTGGTGAATTATTATTTAGTAAAGTGAAATAAAACCCACAGTGGCTCCATTTTGGGGTTCCCTCTAGGTGGCCGAGGATCTCTCATCTGGGTTGGTATGAAAGTGTCAAGAATTCTTTGGTCCCCACCAAAGAGTCCATGCAAAGCAAATTCATGCATCTTTCCTAAGAAATGCCTGAAAGGAGTGGACGCAAAAAGTAGTCACAAATGGGTTGCAAATCAGGGGTGACTGGAGCTGAAGAGATGGAGGAAACGGATGAGGAAGAGGAGGATGTGTGCCTTTTCAAGGAGGCACCATCAGCACCGTCATGGTGAGCGTTATCATCCTCATGACCCAAGCCCTCCCCTGCATCAGTATCACCACTACCACATCCTCACGGCCACCCTCACCATCCCCGCCACTTCCCCACACAGCCCGGAAAGGAAAGGGTTAAGTGGCGGGCTGCCACGTGACACTGGGAAAGGCTGCAGGAACCTCAGGGGTGGGAGGAGGCACATCTTGCCTGCACATGTGGCCTCTACCACAAACACTTCAAAGTGCCTCCTCAGACCGACAGAACATTCTGACGCCGACTGTAAATGCCCTTGACACGCAGAGTGGAAAATATCAAACGCTCCCCCAGTCCCCCGTACACAGTGTCTCTGCTCTGGGAAGGCCTTAATGAGCCTGCAGAGGAGGGAGGTGAGGGGGCAGTCTCAGGCCAGGGAGGTGGGAGCGAGGGAGGAGGGGCAGGAACGGGTGGTTCTGATTAGGGCTTGTACCGACCCACGATCCACGCTGGCATGTGTGAGAGTTTGGGCTGCTGCGAATGTCAGTGCCGGGACCTCGCGGTGGCGCCCCCGACTCCCATTCCAGGCCTTGATGACTCAGGGCCCTGCTGAGCTGACTTCCTCTGACTCTCAGGGGAAACTTCCCGGCCCTCAGAGCTGTGCTTTTTTTTTCCTGCCAAGGAATCTCTGTGCCTGATTACGCCCACACATTTCCCCTGGACTGTCAGTGAGGCTGCCTGGGGCTGCTACCCCTCTCCTGGGGAGGGGCAGGGTGGTCGGGGAGCTTGCAATGGAGAATATGGATCTTCAGATCAGACCTTGCACCTGCAGGAATCTGTTACCAGACCCCACAAGACAGCGGGAGTCCCGGCACGATGTGGAGGGAAGGGAAGCAACCTCTCCCCCTGCCCTCTCGCCTCAGATCTTTCCTGGCCGTACTGCTGACGGATTCCTCCATTATTCATTAACCCAGTCACCCCTTTGGAAACTCTGGAGTCCATAATGCCATAAAACGATGTTCATTACCCTTTGAAGATACTGCTACACCATGAGGGGAAAAGCAAGCACACACACACACACACACACACACACACAAATAAGACAAACACATATGTACTAGGCTCTAATAGGGGTCTGTTCCCAGGTGCCCGGCACACAGGGGGAGAAAGCTGGGCTATGGGTTACCTCTGAAAATGGTTTGAGCTGGGCCTTGATGCGGGCCTGGGATGCCAACAAGCAATAGAACCAGCCAGCACCAAGAGCAGAGTGCCGGGAGCCCCAAGGAGGGCGCCCTTGGGGATGGATGTGTCGGGGTAGTGCTTCCAAGCCTTGCTTTGCCACCAAGTCTATGGACTTTCTGCAGAGTGTGAGTGGTGCCGAGGTGGGTGGAGCAGAACAGCTCTGCTCTGTGCCTCAGTGGCCCCAGCTGCTCTGCAGAAGCATTTCCTCCCAGGCCTGCTCTTTCTCCATCCTGCTCCCAGTGCTTTGGAGGCTGAGCCAAGTGGAGCTGCCGGGACTGCTGGTCTTCTCTCTAGATCTTCTGTTCTCGGAGAGAACCGCCCCGCTGAGGAAGTAAGGAGGAAGGGAGGCTGTTCCCCACGAGGAACAAACCCATCCTCATGGAAAAACAGTGCAAATGGGGAACTGCAGCCAGAACCATCGCCTCCTGCGAAACGCATCCTGTTATGTGCTTACAGCTGGCCGGCCCGGGGCCTATCAGGGGTTCTCTTGCAAATTATCTTTACATGGTTTTAGATGGTGTTTGGGTGGTTAAAATTCTTTGAGCATAATAACATGGGAACATAAGAAAAGTGAATAATAAAGAAGGTAACTGAATCGCCTGTGCTGGGCCCTAAAGTTTTTATAGGTATAACCTTGAGGGAATAGGAAGGTTCTGGAAAGACAGAGGTGAGCGTGGTCAGAGTTTTTTGCAAAGCGCCAATTGCCATAGTGAGAGCTCTGAGCCCAGAACAAGTGAATTGATTTACCTGATGAAGATAGCAGATAGGATGTGTTTTAAAAGGGCACTATAAAATTAATCGCATCTGATTTCTACCCACACAGAAAGACTGCAGAAGGCCAAAAAAAAAAAAAAAAACCATTGCTTTTTAGAAAATGGAAAATTTTCCAAAATTTTCCAAAATTTGGAAAATGGGCTTTGGTGAGCAGCCTTGCAATATAACTCAGCTAAGGCTGGTAATCCACAGCGAGCCTGTGTGCCCGTAAGTGCTGGAGATGGGTTTGCTCTCGGCTGGAGAGCAGGCCTGCTTGTTCTAGAATGCCAGGACACTGCTCTGGTAGGTGGCCACTCAGTCTTGCAGCAACCCTGACATGAAGGAAGCTCAGAGCACACGGACTTGGGTTTGGGTCCCCTGGAGCCCTTCCACAGATGGGGAATGACCCAGGATGATGACGCTCGCGAGTGTGGGGCAGTCCACAGAACCCTGAAGGCTGAGTCAGGCGTCAGCGGGAGCATATGGAACTGGGGTCTAATATACTCATCAAGCAGCCTGGGTCACACTGGACTGGAACTGGAACCTCAGTCCCCTTCTCTCTGTCAGATCCTCCATGTCTGAGCCCCCAGCGGTGAGAGGAAGGAGGACACTATGTACACTGGGCCTGGGATAACGTCTCGATCAATAGGTCAGTGATTGATGGAGCCAGCCCAGAGTGCCCACTCAGCCAGCTCGAGGTCTGATAGCAACTTGGCCACGCCTGAAAATGGTACAAGCTGCAGGCATGGGATGGGACTTTATAATGTGCGTTTATACCTCTGAGTCCTGCCTTGCTCTTCTAAGTACCTTGCTTTCAGAGTCTGTTCCCTGAAGTTGTAATTTCTCTGTGATGATGAATTTCAGGGGCAGGTACCCCTTGGCTATGGGACCCCATTCTCCCTTCTTACTGCTGGGGTCCATGAGGGCACCCTAGAAGACACAACCTGTTCTTGACCAGGTATGAGCTATCTTCCAGGTGCCTCTGCTCTCCCACTGCTGATCCTATGAGAGCAACGGGAAAGCAAAACCCAAGTCTCCCTTAGGGTTGGGGTTGGGGTGGAGGAGTGTCTTCCCATGCCAAGCAGTCTGACCGGAGCCCCAGAAAACGTACTGCTCCTCTAGGATGTCAGATGGAGTTTCCCAGTCAAATCAGAAAAGATGCCTGGACCTCAGGCCCGAGGAAGGTGAACTATCTCACTCCTTGTGTTGGTCTGCCCGTGGTATTGGGTCTGGCACTGGATGGGATAGACCAGAGGACTCTAGATGCCCAAGGCAAGTCACCGATCCCTACAAAGGGGTCCTTGAGCAAGTGTCCTTTTTCTTGAGTGAACCCATCCAGGCTCCGAAGTTGGAATCTAGCATCTTTTTTTCCATCTGATCATCTAGCAAGTTCGTGGTTTTCTTCCTGGTTCTTTGTCTTTTGTGCACAGTCCGTGGCCCAGATTCTTGGTCTCAGTCTTACCTCCAGGCCTCTCGTGCACACCACTGTCTGCTGGCAGTGCTGCATGGTAGCGATCATCAAGGGTCCTGCACTGGGCCATCGTGTCCCCTCTGTCCTTTGCCAGTCCCTACGGCTGGCAGGGAAAAAAGTTGCGGCTCCTGTAGTACACGGTAACTGCTCCCGCGTCCTCCAGCCCAGGACTCAGTTCCTGCTGCTGCTGCTCCACTTTGGCACTATGGAGATGCTCAGGCCACCGGGGGCTCTGGCTCATCCTTGCAGATCAGCAGAGACAATTCATTGGTGGGCCAGGGCTTTTGTGAGTTCCTACTGATACCTGAGCTCAGGGGCCACCTCTCAGACTCCATGTTCCATCTGCCGTGGCAAGTGTGTGAACTCAGTTTCCTTTCTACTCTAAATATGCAAGCCTTCTCCACACACGGCTCATGAGGCTTTTGAAGGAACCCAGGGACATTTTTCTTGAACCTGCCTGAAATTTGCTTTGGCAAAAGTTCTGAGGGCTGAAGTCTGAGAGTTTGGTTCTTTTTGTTTTAAATGACAGACATTGAGTCAGTGAGGTAAAATGACCCAGGCAAGACCTGGAGCGCCTGCTCATCATTTCTGCCCTGGAAACCTTCGCCATCCTGTGAGACCTGACGCTGGCTGTCTCATCCCCAGAGCTGCCCCAGATCACTGGTGCTAAAATGGCCTCTACTCTAGAGCAATAGCATAGCGGGAAGGCACCTGCCTTGCACAGGCCAGCTTGGGTTCAATCCCTGGCACCATATAGGGTCCCCAGATCAGGAGTGATCCCTATGCTCAGAGGCAGGAGTAAGCTCTGAGCACAGTGGCGGTGGCTCAACCCCTCCCAGCTCCACCCCCCAAACAGAAGCAGCTCCCCGGAGAAGTCTCCAAACACTTTCCAGCAGAACACCTTAGTGGACAAGTGCTGTGGACACTGACATTTCAAAAGTACTCAACTGGGGCCACTTGACATAGATGTCTAAAATGTACAAGCATACATGTGAGGCAGGAATTTACACATTTTTCAAAGTAGAGGCACAATGAGTGTCAATAATTTTAGATAACAAGACTCTGGGTCTTGCCCATTAGCAGAAAAGGTATGTCCACTAAGCTTACGCTTGGCCCAAACACCCTTTTGGTGCATGATCTTGGGTAGTTTGTTGCTTTCTATTTAGGCCCAGGTCTTTACTGGGCTTAGGAAATTCCCTGGGAACTATTAGTCTCCAGCGGCCCCATGAGCAATGCAATGCACACAGGCAGGCTCTCCCCCTACCTCCCGAAAGTGCTATTCCAAAGCTCTACTGAAATGAATTTATATTGATGGCATCTATAAAAAACAAATCTCTTGAAAACTTCCAAAAATGCTTTCATAATTTCAATTGGATATAAATCTTTTCAGCATCAACATTTTAACAAAAGGGGTGGGGGGAAGTTGACTTACAGGAATCATATGTACAGATATTTTGGATTTATTTTCCTACCCAACCAGTTTCTTTTTAAAGGGCATTTTTGTTTTGAGCACCGTGAAATGAAAGATTATTTTTCTAGGAAGACTTGTCACACCGACATTTCAGTGGAACAGCTGCCTCTTTAAAAATAAAAGTGAGGTCAAAACACAATGTGCAAAGAGAAAGAGAGAGGGAGAAAGAGAGAATAAAAGTGTCTGCCATAGAGGCAGGTTGTAGGGGGTGGGTGGTATTGGGAAATGTGCACTGGTGGAGGGATGAGTGTTGGGACACTGTATGGCTGAGACCCAATCATGAACAGCTTTGTTATGGTCTATTGCATAGTGATTCAATAAATAAATAAAAATAAAAATTAGGAGAGGTATCATAGAGATGGGGTCAGCAGTCATAAATCCAAGTCATCTGACCTGAAATTCTCTCTTTAGGTTAAAGGAATGAGAAGGGACACAATTCCAGAGATCGAAGGGCCTGAGAAACCCAGGGAGAGAGAAGCCAAACTGAACCCCCCCCAACACACACAGAGAGAGAGAGAGAGAGAGAGAGAGAGAGAGACAGCGCTCAGTTTCAAATCCCTGACACCATATAATTGGGGGACTGTATGTAGTCATTCTCCCTAGGCAATTCCCATATCAAATGGGCAACATTTATGAACCCCAAGCCGGCACCCTGAAACAGCCTACGCTGGGTCCTTCATACAGTTGCAGTGTTTTGTATCTTTAGGTGGGTTGGGTCGATGAATGGCTTCTTTTGGGCAGGTAACCATGGCAGTACATCCCAAGTCCCTCGGACTGTACATCTGACACAGTTTGCTATTTATACTTTGAACTCTCTGAAATTTCTCAGGAAAGCTAGAAATGAGATGGCCTCTCTCTGAGGTGGGGTGTGGAGTTTCTATACTTTCAGGCTTGCACAGGGAATCAGCCATGTCCTCGCATGCCGCCCGCTGTTCTCTTGGAGAAGCTGCAGCTCTGGAGACAAAGATTTCCACTATTGCTAAAGAACCACCATCTTCACTGCACTTAAGTAGTTAGGATGAGATCTCAGGCTGGGAAGGAAAACTGGAGCTAGTAGTAGTGATGCTAATAACATAAGTAGCCAGGGGCGGTGAGATGTGCCCACACTGGGTCTCTTTCATGGAAGCTATCACCCTCCCCATGCTTCCACGTCCGCCAAGAAGCTTCTAGATCAATGATCTGCCTATATGGAGGCCACACGGCAATGGAAGTTTTATCTGAGTTCAGATATAAGGAATAAAGGCCATCTGTTTACTCCTCCTTGGGGTGGGGGTACAGAACCTTGGGAACAAACTGATGTTTTCACAGATGACGTGATGATGGTGACGGAGTGGGGACTCTGAATGTTTATTTGCCTCAGAAAGTCAGAAAATGAAAACTCAACCTCAGCATCAGAGCACGAAACTCGGAGTTCAGTCAGGGGATACTCCCAGAGTTCCACACGGGTTCTGGGGTCCAGTAGCTCAGCTCTGCTTTAGTTTTAAGTGTGAGAGCACTAATTCATCCCTTTCAGAAAATTCCATGGTTTTTGTTTTTTTCCTCCCTCTCACCTCTCTGGGCATGGTTCCGGGTTGTTTTTCTTCTCCAACTCGGGTGTAAATAGGATGCAGGTGTGAGTCCCATGCTGGGCAGGATTTGGGAGCACCCCTGAGGAGCTGCGGGCTGTGAGTACTCCTGAAATCTGAGGGAAGGAACTGCCTTCTCAGAAGGAGGGCTGGCATCCAAGCAGGAAGCACTGAGGCATGGGGAGAGCCTGAAGGTCAGAGAGACAGCAGCTGTGGACAAGCCCTAGCCCAGGAGGAAAGCTTTATGTATGGGGATGGACATAGGGGTCCGAGATTAGCACCGGGGGAGAGCTGGGCTAGAAGACACATCTAGAAGCTCAGAGAGCCATTCTTTGAAACCAAACTGAAAATAGAATCTGTCCAGAAATGAGGACCCTCTAACTCACAGGCAGAAAGGAAGTGAAGTAAATAAAAAGCTTTTTGGGCTCCAACTTCCAACAAGAAGTTACCTTTTCTTAGAATGAATAAATATTTCTAGAAAAATAAAGATACGTTAGGGAAAGGGTCCAAAACACAGCCCTGAGATCTCCTGGGTGAGACGCTCCCAACCGCGATCTTCGCAGTAGGAAAACAGTGGGAGCAAACGGATTGTTCTACAAGGGGGAGAATCTTAAATGACTTAAGCACATATTGATACAATGAAATATTAGACGCCCATTAAACAACACGTTTCTAAAGAATGTTTTATGACATGAAAATGTTCACAATTTTGTATTTAAGTGGAAATGTAGGACGTAAAATCGTATATACAATATGGCTTTAATTATGTAAAAGAAACAAACGGGCATACAAAGGGGACTGGATGTAAATAGAGCAGCCGGGAGCATTGGTTCTTGTGTCTAGGTGATGAGCTAGAAGTTCTCCTTTGTTAAAATGGTTCTCCTTTGTTTAAATTAAAAAAAATTCCCACCCATAACAGCATGTATCTTTTTGATCATTGGAAGAAATACGATTTGAGGACAAGTGCCCAGAAAGGGTTCTGTGCCCGGAAACCAACTCTGCCAAGAGAGATCAGCATGTGTGAAGCCATTCCCAGCGGCCGAGTACAGCACCGCGCGGCCACCTTGACTCCACCTCACAGAACCCACCAGAGCACGCCACTCAGCTGGCCTCAGGAATGTGCGCGTCTGAGCCATTTCCCTCCGGCCATGTGGGGAACATCACTCTCATATATCCAGTGCTGTACGCAGGCCAAGTTCTGTCATTCTCTGTGGGTAGGGGGGAGGGCTGGTGCTACGTGATGGCATGTATAGAATTAGGGGATCACAGCCTGTGCCCTGACATCTTACCAGCTTTCTGAAGGCACAGGGCCTCCAGCCCACTGCCGCTCTGTGCCCCTCAAGAATCTGTTGAACATTTGATATGTATAGGAGGCGTCTGTTGAGCTCTCGCTTGTTTGGATATGTGGTAGGAAAAGCAAACTCATTTGTATTACAACATTTTTTTTTCTTTTTTAATTTTCTGCGTTGAATTCTCTCCTAGTGATTGTTTATTTTAGCTTTGAAACGCTTTCCCCTTGGGAAGGGAGCACTCACACTGGAGGGAGCAAGATAGAGGGGCCCCATTTTTGGAGGTCTCTTCATTATAAACCAACATGCCAATACTCACATATCCACACGTCTAACTTGACAAGCTTGAGGTTTGTCTCTTAAGACCTTTTAGCCCAAAGCACCAGGTGTAGGAATTTTTCTAAGGGAATAATTAGCAGCAATTTATGACCAATAGATTTTGTCAGGTAATTATAATTGAGTAAAACTGGGAATAATCTAAATGCTTAAAAATAAAAACAAACAAAACAACCAAAAATAAATTAGTTAATCTAAATGCTTAAAAATAATTAAAAATAAACATAGAAAACTATGTTCATAAAATGGCAAACTATGAATTTGTTGAATGAAATGATTGAGAATATTCATGATATATGAATTCACTGTATCACTGTATCACTGTCTTCCTGTTCATCATCGATTTGCTCAAGCGGGCACCAGTAACATATCCATATGTCCTGTCTCATGCAAGTAGAGCCCAAGGGCACCTGCTTGCTCCAGGAACATAAAGAGCCTCAAACCGTTCCATCAGGTCATGGGAATGAGGTCTATAATTGTTACTGGTATTTGGCATATCAAATATGACACGGGTAGCTTGTCAGGCTCTGCCGTGTGGGTAGCATACTCTTGTACTCATCTTTAAATCCAGCATTTATTGATGAAATGAGCGGCCGCTTGCAGCCGCACGAGCCGGGCTGTGATAGGCTGGTCTGATGGGTGGAGTTCTGAGGAGAGGGAAGTCTGGATGTGGAAAATGGAGGCCCTCATGAAGTGGGGGTCATCTGGCTGTTTACAAGGCTCTGCTGGGGTGGTGGGCCAGGGCTAGAACTCGCCATCGCCTCCTGGGCACCTCGTGAGTGACTGGGCACAGGGAGAGCCAGAAGCAGCTCTGCCCCATGTCTGTGAGTCTATGAATTAAGTAAAAATAAAAAATCAGAGTATAGAACACTGACCTAGATATTGTGCATGTATAAATATATACATATGAAAGCACCACAAAAACCCTGTATAGCATGTCAGTTAATTATCCTTTTTACAGTTTGCAAATGTTATCCATAAACATTTCCCTCTTTCTAGCCGTGGTCTTCCAAATGGCACCCGTGAAGCCCAGGGTCTACTCTTAGCAATTCTCAACCAGTGCTCGCTTCTCGAAAGAAACGTTGGAGACAGACAAGGTACCCAGAGACATTTCTTTTCCTCCCTCCTCACTCTGGGTCAGGGAATCTCATTCACCCAGAATTTTCTCTTATAAGATTTTCTTTTTTTTTTTTTTAAACATTTTATTTTATTTTATTATTTATTTATTTTGCTTTTTGGGTCACACCCGGCAATGCTCAGGGGTTTCTCCTGTCTCTGCACTCAGGAATTACTCCTGGCAGTGCTCGGGGGACCATATGGGATGCCGGGATCGAACCGGCCGGCATGGGCCAGCTGAGTGCAAGGCAAACGCCCTACCCGCTGGGCTATCGCCCGGCCCCTCTCTTATAAGATTTTCATTCAGAGACCTGGGTCCTATGAAAGCAGAATGAGAATGCTATTTGAGTCTCCCAAAGAGGAATCGAAAGAGCTATGCTTGGAATATCACACCTCATTCAAGTGAAAGAAAGAATCTGGAGCTCCGACCTCCATCGCTGTTCCAGAGTCAGGGACGCTGTCTCGTTTGCCAAGGCATCGAAAATCAGATGGACTGGACATGTAATGCAATTTGGAGACAACCGCTGGACTAGAACCGTTACCGACTGGATCCCACGGGATGTCAGAGATCACGTGGCCGCCCACCTACAAGATGGTCAGACTTCTTTGTCAAGACCCTGAACGAACAGTTTGAAGCAACCAGATGCCATTAGGCTACACTGGCACGTGATAGGGTCAAATGGAAATGTTACTGGTGCCCGCTCGAGCAAATCGATGAATAACGGGATGTCAAGTGATCAAGTGATCAAGTGAAGATTTTCATTCAAAGCCATTGAAACCACATTGTATCCTGCAGAGTG
The DNA here is from genome assembly GCA_021461705.1 of Cryptotis parvus. NCBI lineage: Eukaryota > Metazoa > Chordata > Mammalia > Eulipotyphla > Soricidae > Cryptotis > Cryptotis parvus. Next base: position 77,891 of record JAJIBD010004352.1, read on the forward strand.
AAGAAGCCCGACTGATAGCTGGGCACAGACTGGGGGAGAGAGTGGGGGAAACGGGCTGGGAACTAGTCTGCAAAGATGACATGTGGCTTCAAAGGCTTCACTCAAGAAGGACCAGAATAAAGAAGCACAGAGCCTTCCAGAAAGGAACCAGGAACTCAGTCTAAGGCCCAGGTCTCAGCAAGTGCTAAGCAGGGGCTTCTATGATCGGAGAATCAGAGTCTTTTGGGGGACCCATACCCTTCCTCCTTCCTTCTGTATTACAGCATTGGACCAACTGACCTAAGAAAATGTTCCACATTATAGGACAATAAAAATTTTCTAACGAAGTCCATGAATGTCTATGGAATAATTAAGCATTAATTCAATTTTTTCCAATTATCAGCAAACAGTATTCATTTAGGGCATTCTTGATTAAAGTTGTGGTTTTAAACCTCTTTTACCCCTTTTCTAAGCTGCTGTTTGTAAAGACACGAACTTTTTTTATTATAAATTCCTTCCTCCACCAATAAGAAATATCCTGATTCTTTCCAGCAATTGAGAGGAGGAAAAGACCAGCCAGTTAAATACTTCACATAGATGAGTTTCTTCTAATGACCACAGAGTGATGTTTAACATCCCAGGAGTCTGTCCTTCACCTTTGGGGCTAGGAATTTCTTATTAGGGATAAAACATTCTTCTTTAGAGAAGTACTTCCAAGACATTGCAGCTTAATATTATCTTAACTCTAGTTGGATGAAAGTAAAAAGCCTTTTGAGTTAAAGGGTAGGAAAGAAATGTGAGTTTCATTTAGGTAAAGTTCTTTGGCTGAGATGACTTCTAGAACCAGTGACCCAGTGAAGGCCTGGAACTTCACTAAGGGGACACGAAGGCCATTACTTTACTTGACACCTGGGTTTGTTATCCAAAAGCTGCATGGAAGGAAGACAATTAGACACCACAATAGGACAAGATAAATTCCCTCTCTATATTGCTCTTCACCCAACACTCTTCTCATTGCCAAGAAGCGGATCATAAATCACCCCAGATCATTCTTCATATGTTGCCCAGATTGGAGCTCGTTTTTCCTGAGCCCTGACTTATTGTACTGTGCAGGACTGTGAGACCAGAATGTGATATTGAAACCAGGCTCCCCTCTTTCAGAGCCAAACTATTCATATTACTCAATAGTTGTGGCTGTGCCAAGTGCCAATATTATGGCTGGGCCTGCTCACCACCTCCTCCCCTCTTCCCCGCAAATGCCCTGTATCCTTACGCCAGGTCACATTCTCGGTTACCTTTGAGTGGCTCATGAATGATTTAGGGAACTCTTGAGGGGGTCTGTTCCCCTTGCCAAGTTGGACTTACTTGAGAGACCACAATTCTAACACATTTGCTAAGAAGATTCTGAAGCTGAGCTGGATTAGCAAGAGACACCTCTTGGTGCAAGTAAATGGGATATCAATGTGGTGAGTACGGACGGACCCTTAGCTTGGTTTCCTCTGAGAGGAAGGGAGCTCTGTGTGGTCCTCCAGGCCAAGTTAGAGAAACAGGAACAGGAGCCCATATAATAGCAAAAGTTTCAGAGAAAGGACTCGCGAGAGAAGTCTATGCTGCTCAGCCTCGCAAGTTTTCAATGGAGACAGAATCAAAGTTTCCCCATGCTGGTAATAATTATTATTGGTGATACTTTAAATATTCTATTGTCGAAAATTCAAAGAAGGTTGTGGTTTGATTGTGTCTCTGGAAATTATGGAACAGAAAATATAGTTAGAAAGCTGTGAAGGGACCTGATTCTGTAAAAGGAACCAACAGCACTTGGAATTTCAAGAGAAATCATAAAAATTATTTTCAAAGATCACTTATTAAGGGAAGCAGCAAGAAACCAGACAGGAAAAAATAAAGAGAATAAGGGAGCCCATATGTTTAGTTTACAGAACTGTTTACAAAGGAGCTTGAAGGATTCCCTCGAATCGTTATAGTGGTAATAAGAATCAGTAAGGTAGAGGCTCGGCTGATGAATAGAAGCAGGAAAATAAGAAAGCAATTATTCATATGGATTGGCTTCTAGGGCAATGGTTCAGTGAAAATATTTTAGAAGGTATTTATGTATTCTCCAAACTTCAGAACAAAACACCTAAAATTGGGCACTCTGTGGAAGATTCCAGTCAGGACGCATGTCTGGCCTTTCTGTTCTGACAAGACGCTCTGCAAAGTCACCCCCTGTCGAACCTTACACCCTTTACATTCTGAGATTTCTGAGCACTCCAGCCCTCTGACAAGGACATGATGTTTATTTTCATTCCCCCGACCAGACCAGAGAAGAAGTGGAGCATTGCTGAGAGCTGGTGCCAGCTTCATGGTCCTGATACAGAAAGGAAAAATCCAGCATGGATCACCACGCTTGAGGAATGTAAATGATCACAGCTTTATGAACAAATTAACAAAAATATTTATCAAGTACCCTTCTGTGTCAGCATAATATCAGAGGGCTCTAGATGCATTTCCTTTTTTTTTTTTTCTTTTTGGGTCACACCCGGCAATGCTCGGGTTTCTCCTGGCTCTGCACTCAGGAATTACTCCTGGCGGTGCTCGGGGGACCATATGGGATGCTGGGGATCGAACCTGGGCCGGCATGAGCCGGCCGCATGCAAGACAAATGCCCTACCCACTGAACTATCGCTCCGGCCCCTCTAGATGCATTTCCAAGGCGTGTCCACCCTGGATAAGGGTGTTCAGAATGCAGCTGTAGGTGCTTACCGAACACAGACTCCTGCTCTGGGTCACTAGCAAAGTTTTCATGGAGATGAGCATGAATGGTTGATATAATGGTCGCAAAGAACCATCAAGTTCAGAAAAAGAAGCAATAGATCACCAGGGACTGGAGTGCATGCCACGCCTTCTGGGGAAGGAAGGGAGCTAAAAGCATGTCTCTGCTGCTCTTCTGTCATGACGTGCCACACTGAGTCTCTCAGTCAATCCCTCTCGAACATCAAAGGTGGGGATTACTCTAAATTTCATAGATGGGAGCTATGTGGTTCCTTCTGTGCTTGGGATCTTAGAAACCTGTTACGAGGCTAGTGAGCAGAGGCATCCAGATTTGAACCCATGTCCAAACAAGTCCACAGTCATGTACCTTGTGCTTTGCTCTGAGGAATGGCTGGACTGTATCACTGTCTTCTCTTTGTTCATCGATTTGGCACCAGTAACATCTCCATACGTCCTGTCACATGCTAGTGTAGCCCAAGGGCATCTGCTCACTCCAGGAACATAAAGAGCTTCAAACCATTCCTTCAGCTCATGGGAATGAGGTCTATAGTTGGCACTGGTTTTTGGCATATCAAATATGACACAGGTAGCTTGCCAGGCTCTGCCATGTGGGTGGGATACTCTTGTAGTAGCCTCTCATCTCATGCACGTGAACCATGTGGCCGCGTTTTGGCCGCATGACAAGGAAAGATCAGCTTTTCTGCTGGGTGGAGCTCTGATGAGCTGTGGAGTCCAGATGTTGAAAATGGTGGCCCTCATGGTGTGGGGGTTCCTCTGACTTCTTGCAAGGATCTGCTAGGATGGTGGGCCAGGGCTAGAACCCACCTTCCCTCCTGTGCGCCTCATGATCAGCTGAGCACAGGGTAAGCCATTAGCAGCTCTGCCCCGTGTATCCGAGTCTCTCAAGATATCTCACAGTTGTTATACCATATCTCATGGTGGTATAATAAAAAATCTTTCTTTAAAAAAAAGTTAATGCCAGTTAAAAGACCATCACACATTATCTTTTCAGAACTATAAAGCAGTATTTGGAAATAAGCTTTAAAATAAAAGATGCTAAGATAATATATCCTGGGATGCCAAAACACACACAGCAGAAACACCATCTATACTTCTACGTTGACAGTATCACTATTCACAATAGCCAGAATCTGGAAATAACCAGAGTGCCCGAGAACAGAAGACTGGCAGGGCTGGAGTGATAGCACAGTGGGGAGGGCATTTGCCTTGCACACAGCCGACCTGGGTTAGATCCCCAGCATCCCATATGGTCTCCTGGAGCAACGCCAGGAGTAATTTCTGAGTGAAGAGCCAGGAGTAACCCCTGAGCATTGCTGGTTGTGACCCCAAAAGAAAAAAAAAAGACTGGACAAATAATCTGTGGTACATCTACACAATGGAATACTATGCAGCTTTTAGGAAAAATGAAGTAATGACATTTGCCCATAAATGGGTGGATATGAAGAGGATCATGCTTAGTGAAATTAGCCAGAGGGAAAAGGACAGATATAGAATGACTGCATTTATTTGCAGGATATAAAAAAAGTATTATATCAAGTATGATACCAATATCCACGGCCAGGCAAAACAGGGATCAGGAGGTTTTGTCAGTGGGTGGAAGTCAGAGGTTAGGTCACTTGATCACTTGATCACTTGAATCCCGTTATTCATCGATTTGCTTGAGTGGGCGCCAGTAACATTTCCATTGGACCCTATCACGTGCCAATGTAGCCCAATGGCATCTGGTTGATTCAGGAATATGAAGAGCCTCAAACTGTTCCTTCAGGATCTTAACAAGGAAGTCTGACCATCTTGTAGGTGGGCGGCCACGTGATCTTTTGACATCCCGTGGGATCCAGTCGGTAACGGCTCTAGTCCAGCGGTTGTCTCCAAATCGCATTACATGTCCAGCCCATCTGATTTTCGATGCCTTGGCAAACGAGACAGCGTCTCTGATTCTGGAATAGCTACGGAGGTCAGAACTCCGGATTCCTTCACTCACTTGAGTGAGACGTGGTATTCCAAGCATAGCTCTTTCGATGCCTCTCTGGGAGACCCGAATAGCATTCTCATCCTGCTTTCGTAGGGCCCAGAGGTTAGGTAAGACAGAGAAAGGGATCAGGAGGTTTTGTCAGTGGGTGGAATCTACTGCAAGTGTGTGGGAGTCAAAGTTTAGGTAAGACAGAGAAAGGAAAAGTGTACTAATAATCGTTGGAAATAATAATAGAAGCCTAGAATTGAATGTAGGCATACCAGCATTGAATATAGGCAAAGGGATATACATCATAACCTCTGAATGTATGTATTGTAAGCCACAATGTGTAAGAGAAGGGAGAGTGGGGGGACTGGAGCAACAGCACAGCAGGTAGGGTGTTTGCCTTGCACGCGGCTGACCCGGGTTCGATCCCGGCATCCCACATGGTCCCCGCAGCACAGCCAGGAGTAATTCCTGAGTGCAGAGCCAGGAGTAACCTCTGAGCATCGCGCGGGTGTGACCCAAAAAAGCAAAAGAGAGAGAGAGAGAGAGAGAGAGAGAGAGAGAGAGAGAGAGAGAGAGAGAGAGAGAGAGAGGCAAAGTGCCTGCTATAGAGGTAGGCTGGGGGAGGGAGGCGGGAGGGAATCAGGGGACACTGGGGACACTGGTGGTGGGAAATGTGCACTGGTGGAGGGATACACTGAGGTGGAGGGATACACCGAGGAGGAGGGATACACTGAGGTGGAGGGATACACTGAGGTGGAGGGATACACTGGCTGGACTGGATACAATTTTCTCTTTCTTTTTTTCTTTTCTTTTTTCTTTTTTTTTTTTTTTTGGTCACATCTGGCGATGCTCAGGAGTTCCTCCTGGCTCTTTCCTCAGGAATTAATCCTCGTAGTGCTTGGGGTACCATATGGAATGCCAGGTATCGAACTGGGCTGGCCATGTGCAAGGCAAATACCCTCCTGGCCGTGCTATCACTCCGGCCCTGTGTCTTTTTCTGAGCAGGCATCAGCACGGATGTTTGAAGTAAGTTCAGAGGTGAGGCCAGCAGCCTTCTTGGAGTACTTGGGGAGTTCGCTAGCAAAAGTACTGCAGCCTCGCCCACTGGGATTCCACCTCTTAGAATGAGCAGGAATCAGCATCATGAAACCAGCCCAGGGGATCCTGCCACACACGTCTGGCAGATCTCACAGTGGGAAACGGCGCTTGGAATCTCTGAGTAATGCACTTACAGCAGACGCGACGGGGAGCGGGGGCAGCCGTGCAATAGAGGAAGTGGGGCAGCATCTGGATCAAGAGGCCCCGGGCTGTGGGTGCCAGTCCCATTAAAAGGAAAAAGGATAACCTCCGTGTTTCTTTACCTATAAAATAGAGATAAAAGTCCCTCACCCCACCCTGTGCCTGGGCTGTTTTCTATGAGAATTAAATAAGAGTGTAACAAAGAGTAAGGAGCATTGGGTGCCTCACAGTGTCTTCTCCAAAGACTGAAATCAATTGACTGTTCGGCTTGCTGGATTGTTGATGCTGTTTCGAGAAATTGCCATCTACTCAAATGGCAGGAAATGTGATGATAGCACACGCATCCCTCAGCTCTGAATGTACTTTGCACTTTTCTTTTTCAGGCTCTCATAAATTAGCCTTGTTTGTTCGCTCACTCTTCAACTGCATTGCACTATGCTTACTAGGATGGTGTAGACTCCACACCCCAAGACACGGATCAGGTGGGCCTGACCCCCAGGTCTGGCCAGAATCTGGCCACTGGACACTGACTTTCTATATTGGGAAACTTCATTTAATGACTCTTGTGCCTTTAGGAAAGAGACTTTCCTAGAAGTAAACGCTCAGGAGAAACAGTCAATAATAAAGAGATTCAAAACCAGCATTCTATATCATCTTGGTAAGAGGAGGGGAGGTTTGCGTCACACTCAGCTGAGTTCAGGGCTTACTCCTGGCTCTGTGCTCAGGGATTGCTCCTGCCGGTAGTCAGGGGACTGTATGTGATGCTGAGGATCAAACCCAGGCCGGCTGTGAGCAAGGCATGCTCCTGATCCTGTACTACCCCTCAGGCCCCTGGATTACTCTTATTGTTATCATCTCTTCTTATTCTGATTAGCAAACAACCAGGATTAATTTGAGATTAGGGAAATGACCATAATCATATCTCGAGGGATGACTGTTAGGACACAAAGCCTGTGTGCAGGAGACCAGGGTTCAATTATTAACACCACATGGTTCCAAGCACTGTACCAGGAGCACTACTGGAGTACTGAGCCAGGAGTATGTTTGCCCCCAAACAAAACAAAAGAAGTAATGAGAGTCTAATGGAACCATTAAAAACTCCATGTAAAACATGAACTAGTCCCAAATGAGGTCATTAATTCCATGAAATCAAAGCCAACTTTTGGGAAGCTCATTTTCTTGACAGTGAAACATTTGACATTATTGTGAATGTCATGCATTCGGTGAAAACCTTTGACACTGAAGATTAAATTCTGTTTTTGCAATGACAATACTACCCAAACTTTGGTGAAACCTAATATTCTTTTTAAAAGTTAAGAATCCTACAGAGCTGAGGAAGGCTTGGAATTGGAGGTGACATCTATGTCACACTGACGTCCAAACTGTGAATGTGATGTCCCACCGACTCACAGAGGAGCAGCAGCCAGGCACCGACCTACAGAATGAACAAATGCCATCGCTTGGGGGCAAAGCTGTGCTGACACGTGCTTAGAATCCTCTGGCATGGAAGTATGTGGGTCCTTCTTTTTTTTATCAAAAAAATATATATATTTGAAAATCAGCTTTGAAAAATGATTGCACTTTGAAGAACTAGTTCAGAAAGGGGCCTGAGTGCCCTGCAAATAAAAATAAACTCATACAGTGAAGGATTTCTATAAAATGGAATTGTTTTGCTTTTCTTCCCAAAACCAGTGTTTCATCAAAATATTTGCTGAGGGACCAGAGAGATAGCACAGGGGTGAACGCACCTGTCCTGCATGCAGCTCTGCAGGGTCTCTCGGCCTTCTCCAGGGGGACAACGGCAGATTCATAAAGGCTAATAGTCAACCTCTGCTCACCAGCATCCCCAAAGCCCTTTATCTGGGGGATCATATGTTATCATCATCTTAAAGGGATTCCAAGTATACCTGTTAACTCCAAGAATGCACCCACTGTGTGTTTGGAAGAAACCGAGAAATCCTTAAAAAACAGGACCCAAAAATGGCGCCCATGAAAATATTTTCTTTAGAAGTCTGCTGGATTTACTAAGAAGCCAATGAGAGCAGAGCAAGGGTGGGGGCGGGCAGAGAGTGAAGAGCTGGGTTCTGGATTGGAAAACCCCTGAGAATGGAGCTTCCTAGGAGTGAGTGCCCCAAAGCCAGCAGCCTGATCATCCTGTGGGTCTGCAGAAGGATGCAGAAGTGAGCAGGTACTCAGAGAGGCACAGAAGCTCTTATCTCAGACAAAGAACAAAGGGCAATGAGGGTGAAAGTAAGGAGAAGAGACGAAATGATCCTTTGTTCTTGTGAAGGACCTTTCATGCTCAAAAATCTCTGGAGACACCCAGCATACAATAATGACTTCACTCAGACATGAATCAGTCACCTGATGCTTGAGCTAAAGAATTCTTCTGAGAAACGATGGTTCTTCCTCTCACCAACCCACCATCCCAGCTAATAAACATGCTGGACTGTCCTGGACGTAGACCATCTCATACACATCCTTGAGAGGGACTCGATTACACAGAATGAGGGCAGGGCCCTTGGCCAAGAGGAACATTCATTTGCTTATTTGGCTTGTCTTTGACTAGACCAGAAGTAGTCAATGTTCAGGTCACACCAAGAGTTACACTATTGTGGTGGAAAAGGAACCCTCCCCTTCACTGGGAATGTCACCTGGTTCAGTCTTCATGGGAAACCCTATGGAGATTTCTCAGAAAAGTAAGAAGAGTCATTCCTAAGACTTAGGAACTCCAGTTTTTAGCATTTACCCCCAAGCACAAAGACATTAATTCGAGAAGATATATGCACACCTTTGTTTAGTACAGCAGCCAGGGTATAGAAACAAACAAAATATTCAGAAACAGATAAATGGGTAAAGCAGTTGTGGTACAGATACGCAGTGGAATACTATGCAGCTGGAAAAAAGAAAACCTTATAGTTTGCTGCACCTTGGATGGAATTGGAAATGTGGGTATTGTGGGAAATAAAATAAATCAGAGGGAAGGCAAATACTAGATGCTCTCATTTATCTATGATACACAGAGAAACAAAACAGAGGAATTGATAGTACCAAATGAAGACAAACGTGGGTCTTGGATTACAAATTTGAGATTATAAAGCAGTGGGGAGAGCTGGAGTAGTGGAGGGTCTTGTTGTTGGTGAGGTGCAGTAACTGTACATTAGGGCTGGAGAGATGCTCTTGCTAGAAGAAAAAGGAAATGAGGAGCCCCAGACCCTGAGCTCTGTAATTCTCAGGAAAACCCGTGTAGGGACGGAATTGTGGGGAGCTGTATTATTGATCAGAGGTACAGCAGAAATAGCCCCTCTTATACTTCATAGCTGATGTAAAACAAGCTGTAAATATTTAAACCTGAGAAAGAAGGAGAAAGGTCCAATGCTCAGTGTCTGTGTGGCGCGATGCACATGGAACCTTCCAATGACAGATTTGTTTCCTAAACGTGCAAATTCGTGCAGTAGTTAAATTTGAAGATGTCATCTGGGGTCTTGTGAGCATCCCTGCCTGAGATGGGAACCGCAGATTCTACCAGTGCTTTAGAAAAGGGTCAGGTTGGAACTCCAGTTTGGGATTCACAAAAGCTTGCTCAGGAGAGGGGCCCTTGCTTTCCAGGGCTAGCGGTGGGCCTAACCACTGTACAAAAGGCAGATTTCTGCTGTTTCTTTCCAGGGCTCTCTCCCTGGCTCTCTGTCTAAGTTCTAAATACTTACAGAATCCAAGGCACTGACATACCACGGGCACCCAATGCCGCCTCCCTACCTATAGTCCAACATGCTTTCACTGCATTTCCAAACAGCGCATCATAATGCCAGCACACAGAGCGCACACACACTTGAGCTGACTTGTCAATCGTCAAGACAGATCAAAGGACAAGGCGCTGGGGGTGAAGGGGCTGGTTCCAACAGTCAGACCAGGTCAGTCTAATAGTTTTCTCTGTTGATTGTGTATCTGGCTGATTTCACAAAGTGTGTGAGCCTGGTGATTTTTTTTCCTTCCAAACCAAGAGCTTCCCACCAAATTGGATCACTTAGCCATAAGGGCCTGAAAAGTGTCCTAAGAAATGACATCAAGTTTTGGCTGAGGAGCTGGAGTGACAGTACAGTGGGTAGGGCACTTGCCTTGCATGTGGCTGACCCAAGTTTGAGCCCAAGGACCCTGTATGGTCCCCCAAGTTCCTCAGAGATGGGACCAAATATGGCCCAAAACAAAAACAAAAACAAGAATAATCCAACAACTGTTGCCAAGCCCAAAAGGCCACACGTGGGGTGAGGGCTATTTGGAGGATCACCAGAGGGATAGTGTGGGGCATAATAAAAGCTATATAGTGCTGGGGTCCCCCTGAACCAGGCCAGTGGGAAGAGGAGGCACCATCTGCAGCCGTTTTCTGGGGACATTGGGGACATGGCACAGTCAGCATTAGAGCACAGATGACTGCTTTAGTGAGCAGCTCCGCTAGTGCCTCTTGAATGAGCACGGCTCAAAAAAGTCTTTTGCACGAAAGATTTATGCCGTCTTGAATCTGGCCTACGTTGACTCAGGATGAGCCAACCCGCAGCATAACACAGTCGGCAGAGAATACAAGGTTTGGATTTTCAAGAGGTTTCTGCATCATTCTGGAAGCCCTGTGAGTTCCAGAGCAAGAGACCGTGGCGGGGACAGCGTGGCCATCGATTCCCGAGTTCATGTGCTGCTTAATTATCTCATGCTCTGCCCTCCACTTCCCGGACAACATAAGCCTTAAAAAGAGAAATGGAAGGCAATCCTTTCAGGCATCATTTCAACAGTTCTTCCCTAGAGAAGTTTCTCTGAGGCAGTAGAATGCCCAAACCTAGGGGAGGAGCCAGGGCATCAAGGTGTTGCTTTTGCAACTGCCTGTTGCCACTGATGCTTGTTCTTCCCTTCTTTTGGGAGGGTGAAAGGGACAGGATGCAGCTGAGTGGTTTCTTGCAAAATTTAAAAAAGAAAAAAGAAATGGAAAGAACTTGGGAACCACACGTGGACCTCGAATCCCATCCTGTCTCTCTCTTAGAGTCATGTCTCTGAACGAGCCATCTGACCCACGCGGACTCAGTTCCCTTCCTCTGTATGTGCAGGCACTGTGTCTTCCAAAGAGTGGCCGAGGGTCTAAACGCTTCCACTGAGCTGGTCTCATCTCTCGGCCATCTTTTCTGAGGGCCTATGGCTATCCCTGAGCTCTCTGGCATGTCAGTGTGTGACTATGGTATCTTAGTTCTTAAGAGAAAAACAAAACAAAACAAAAGGCCTTCTGGGCTGCCTAGCAGGAGCCTTTCCCTGCCAGTTAGAGTGGTGAGTAATTATGTGCAAATCATGTTCACCTCCCAGAGTTGTAAGAGGCAGAAAACTCATTTCTTCAGCGTCCTTTGAAAGCTTCAAGACGCTAATGATGTGTGTGTGCCAGCAGTTCAGAAATGAAAATTTCCACATTCTTGGTGCCTGGTCTCATTAGTTCTCCCCACCCCATTGGTGTTAAGGTTTTATAAATAAGCAAGACAGGATTGATTTGTTCCATTTCAGCAAACTGTAAAAGAAAACAGTCGAGAAATCACTCCCATAAAGGTCCCCCCACCCACCCCCACTCACAGTGCTCTTGAAAACTGGGCCAAGGCCTGTAGAGCCTCCCCCAGTCTGGTGAAAGATGATTCCATTTCAGTAATCTTTGGGGAAGTTATTTCTGGTTTTGTGCAAAGGAGCAAAATAATCGAACAGATTTTCTAAAGAAAGAGCCCAGTTTGCTTTCTGCCTGGTTACAGGGGGCTTGAGCTCTGGGGTGACCAGCGCTTTACGATGTGACTTAGACCTATGTGGACAGAGAACACAGTGGACGGAACCCTGAGGGAAGAACCGGAAACATCTGAAAGTTTGTTCCAGTGACCGCAGAGATCTGGAAGGTAGCAGAGTTTACAAACCCTTCAGGAGAACCCTAGAAATTCCTGGCCAATGTGTGTTCTAGATTTGGCTGGGAAAAGGGATAATAATCTCCAGCCAGAACAGTTCGACTTTGGTGTCTTCTAAATCCTGGCTCCACTCAGGACCAGTCTTATCCACCATGAGGGTCTAAAACAAAAGCCCCTATTGGAATTCCCTGCCCAACCTCAGCTGCTGCCTGTATCTCCCAGGGTCCAAGTTCCCTTCAATTGCCAATAATCTACCCTAATGTGTGGGAGAAAACAGCAAACAAGGGTGCGAAGACACAGATGGTAGCTGCTGGCCTGGTCCCTAAATCTGCAGTCCCTTCTCTGACGATGGCTAATGAGGTGAAACACGACTTTGGATTTATTTATATATACATATATGTATATATATATTTTTTTAAACATACAAAACTACATCTCCCTCTTTGACGCAGGGTGTTTGCTTTTTCTCTTCAAGAGGGAAACCATTCACATCAGGATTGATTTAATTTCCCCCCTTTTAAATCATAAACAGTCCTGGTACAAGGAACAGTAGCTGTTATTGATTAAAAGTTCATTTCCCTTGCCTGGATTGATGATTGATACTTGGAGGGCACAGAGGGTGTTGGATTTGGGCTCAGAAACTGATGTGTGGCAATTTGGTCGCATTACCTATTCTTTATAAGAGTGCTAGTGTGGGAGGAAACAGGATTGGGAAAGAGGGCCCCCGTCCCCACCCTGGTAAATTTAGTAGATGCTGGTCCAATCTTCTGTTTTGTTTGCTTTCCTATACCACAGGGCTCCCTGTATGCCCAGGGGCCTGTGAGGGACCCTCTAAGTGGGCTTTTAATGGTCTGCTGAAGAAAGCAGCTACCAGTTCAGGAAATGCATGCATTTTATAGGTGCACATTTTCAAAGTTGCCAGTCCTGAGTGCCTTTGAGAGGAGCCTTTGTATGTGTACTTCACAGACCCGCTGAAGCAATAAAGGCTGCTTCTGGAAGCATTAAAACAACAACAACAAGGAATAAATTTCCTCCCTGCACTTATACTTCACATGTCAAGAATCATAATTTTTGTGCCTACAAAAAAAAAAAAGATATTTCCTTTAGGAAAGTTCTTGGAGTCACTCATCAGAAAATGACTTTATAGGAATTTGCGATTTGAAGCCATTTGGCAGTGATATTTGTTTTTTGTTTTGTTTTGTTTTGTTTTTGCTTATTGGGTCATACCCGGGAGATGCTCAGGGGTTACTCTTGGCTTTGTGCTCAGGAATTATATCTGGCACTGCTCAGAGGCCATATGTGATGCCAGGGATTGAACCTGCGTCAGCTGCGTGCAAGGCAAATGCCCTAACCACAGTACATTTGCTCTGGTCCCTTGGCGGTATATCTGTGATGGAGGCAAATGGTCTTAATGAAGGTAAACCTGCAGTCCTTCACCTCCAGTTTTCTCATTGTGAGCACTGTCTCCCTTTTGGCTGTGGTAAACATATACCCACACACTAGATATCCTTGAACTTGGCTGTTACTAGAACATCTGGAAGCAATAGTGATCTTTGCATAGCACCATTTAATACTGACATATTACATTTAAAATAGCAGAATATATAATATGACACCAGGTTTATTAGATAGTAATAAATGCAACAAATAGTAGCACCAAACACTTAAGGAAAAATGTGTTGGGACAGATATTCTGTTCAGTTCTGTTTTTCTGAAAAACTGGCAAGACTGCTATCACTCCTATGTCATAGAGCAGCACCTTGGCTAAAGTGGTGGGTGAGTGGGTTCTGGGGACACACAAGGCAGAGCCAGTGTCCTACAATAAGAGGCACTGACATTCCCAACAAGTTCCTAAGACAGCTTATGATTAGGTGTTAAAAACTGGCCCTTTACAAAGCTGATTTTAATGCCTCAGGAATACCTAGCCTTCATGCAAAGAAAAGGGCCAAATCAAGAATTGCAGAGTCTCACAGCCCTGAAATGTATACCTTCTATTATCCCACAAAACACCATACAAACTCTCTCTCCACTCTGAGGAGCCATCTTTCTCCTTCTCTCCCTCCTCAGATTCCCTCCACTAGGAGTAACATTCTCTCCCCCTCCCTCTCTCTCTCTCTCTCTCTCTCTCTCTCTCTCTCTCTCTCTCTCTCTCTCTCTCACACACACACACACACACACGCCTCAGATTCCCTGAAACAAAAAACAAAACTATTTCACTTAAAAAAACCCAAAACTCTGATAAAAATTAAGAGGCAAAATGAAAATCTGCAAAAGATGTGCCACATATATGGGATTATTATACTTAAAATAATAAGAATTTCTATGATGTAGGAAGTGAACAACTAACATGAAAGTGGAAAACAGTAAGCAAAGAAAAGTGATGGGTAACAGACAAGAAATATTTTTAAAATTTGCATTAATTTTTAATAATCACCAGCCAGAGGGACAGCAGCTCGTCTTGGCAGCTGACTGACAGCTTATACAAGGGCCCTAACTCTCTTATATCCAGACAAGAAATTTAACGGCCAATATACATAGCAAACAACAACATTGTTGCTATTAAAATGCATGTTATAATATGAAATGATTTGTTTTGATCAATATGTGGGTTTAGAAAAATGGACACATTGCTATGGAGGTTAGTGTAATTTTTGAAAAAAATAGTTTGGGAATATCCATGGAACGACTCAAGAATGTTAGTACCTTTAATCAAATAAGTAATTGCACTCCAGTGTATCTCTTTTTTTATTATATAAAAGATTTCATGTATCTTTTATATAATAAAAAGATTTTCTATATAAAAAATAAAAGAAAATATAAAAAAAATATAAAAGATTTCCAGTGTATCTCTTTTTTTTATTATATAAAAGATTTCATGTAAAATTCATCCTAAGATTATTTAAGATGAAAACATTTAGGGTACAAAATCCTATATATTAGAAGGTCTCCAATTGTGTTAGGGATGCTTTCTTATTGGTATTGGTAGTCATAATATCAAATATAAAAACTAAGCTTAAAAATGGATTATGATACTTAAATTATATACACAGAGGAAAAAAAACCAAAGGTTTAAACAGCAAGATGTTTATTGCAGCTCTCTGGGTGGGTAATGAAGTATGTATTGTCTATTTTGTTTGTTACTCTGTAGCCTTAATATATTATTTTCTGTGATGATTATCAGATTATAAAATTATTTTTAAAGTTTCAGTGAAGCTAAAATCAAGTGACATTCTAATCTAGGTATGTTATTACCTACAACATGGTTTTTCCTCTAACAATAGCCACCCTTGAAGAGTCTTCCTCTCACCTAAGGGGCTTCCTAGACATACCTGGCCATGATCTGGCCAGTCCTGGTACACAATAAAGTAGTTTATTCTGACTTTTAGTCTATAATACATATTAATATGGCTAAACTGTAATAAACAAACCCATTATTTTTATTAAACTATGGCAAAACCAAAAACAGATTCTTCCTCTCTAGAATACTTGTCTACCACTTTATTCCTGGGTTATCTCAGGGACGGGCCTTCACATTTTCCCAGGGATTATAGTTTGTTCCTTTGCCATGAACTCTTCTCATCACCAGTAATGAAAGCAAACCACTCTAAATTAAGGGGGTTGGGAAGAACGGCCAAGTCAATGAATAGCTTTGTAGGATTGGAAGAAATCCCTAAGGAAATATCAGGCCCTAGGCTTTCATCTCATTCCCAGCCTCTGGAATAAGAAGGTTCACTCAACCAATTTAATGCTTAGGAAAACCAGAAAAGAAAAGAAAATGTTTAGGAAAACCAGAAAAGAAAACAAAATAAAACTTTAAAACCTCAGCACCCACAACAAGGATAAAGATACCCATTGATCCCACAGAGGGGCGGGGGTAGGGTGGGGGGGGTTGAATAGAGGGAGGCTAGGAGGGAACTACCCAAAGGAGGAAGTTTGAAATGAAAGCAACACACAGATTCTGGAATCAGTGAGAGTTCAGCCCGCATCTTGCAAACGATGTGCGCTAAAGGATACCAACATCAGGCCACTCACTGTCAACAGCCAATGGGATGAAGCACATGTATCCTTGGTGAGGGGGGCAGTTTGCTTCCTTCCTCCTCCCCACCAACTCCCACACCTCTAGAGCAGGTAACCCTTGCACCAGAGCTATCTTTGGAGGGAAGGAGCCGGACATCTAGTAGGGGAAGGGAGACTTTTCATGCCGTTTTGTATACTGGAGAACAGAAACAAAGACCGGTCCCTAGTGGTAAGATAAGCAATAGCTGTGGCTCCACATCCATGAATACTCATCCTGAGAATGCAGCAGGTTCTCCCGACTCCTGCCCCAGGGTCAGGAGGTAGTATGACCGAATGTCCCCGAATCTTTGCAACTTGCCAAACCAGTAAACAGTCCTTCCTCTCCTTACCTGGGAAGGTACGACCCTCTGTGCCAGCACAATACGCTTCTTTCTAGACATGCCTGAGCTCCTGGGAAGGTGACCTTTGGGCCCCAGTATAGGGGCCACTGTGGCCACTAGCAGTGGTAGATAGTGTGACCTTGCTCTGGGCACTCTGAGGCTGGAGGAAATTCTATTCTGCTTGGGAGACGACCTTCCATCTGGGCATCTCTTGAGACTCCACAGATAGGAGGAGTGTTTAGCTTAAGAAAACCATCCTGATGTGCCTCTTGGGGCTGGGCCCAGAGGTGGGGACATGGGAACAGCCTTGTGGTATGTACCTTGTGCTGAGTGTGGTTTTCGAGAGGTGGTGTGAATCAGGAACGTCCCAGAGGGGAAATGCATCTGCCCCCAGGCCTGCTATTGTGGGTTAAAGCCTGAAATGCTGGAGTGTTGTTTTAGGATCAAAAGGTTGGCAGGCAGGGGAGGTGGGCACGGGGCAGGTTCCAGTCTGGCCAGAAACCAAAACCCCACATTTTCCTCAGGAGACACAGAGTCTGGGAAAATGCATGGGTTGCTCAGAGTGCATGTGCTCACATTTATTTTGGAGTCCTTCTTGGGATTTCTTTAGTAAAAATGCCTCTGCTGGTCACAGGGCACCGGGGATAGTAGCTAACTCTCTCTCCCTCTCTGCCTCTCTCTCCCACTCTTCCTCTCTCTCTCTCTCTCTCTCTCACACACACACACACAAACACACACAAACACACACAGTATTAACTCTAGAATGCTTTGATGTCACTATGCTGTGACATGGATACCCCCTAGTGAAGTGGAATGTGTCCTTCTTCCCACTGAGGTCCATCTGGCCACCCTCTCCTTAACTCCTGGGAGCAAGGGAAGGAACGTGAACCTAGCAGTTTCCTTCTACCATAGTCAAGTCAGCTTCGGTGTGTCTGAAGCCAAGCTGACATGGGCAGTATGGCTGCCCCTTATCTTTCTAGAAGGAGGAGGGGGCCCGGCTGACATGGGCCTCACTGACTTTCAGGGCAGAGATAGTTCTGCCACTTAGCCGTGCCTCCTAAGCAACAGCCAATGGTGTGTGCAACCCAGGAAACTGCTTTCAGGATGAAGATAAGCAAAGGTTCCTGTGGATGGGAGCAGAGGTGTCGGGGCAGAGGAGACGTAGGAAATCAGTGTTCTCTTTAGATACAGTTTTCTCAGCTGCCACCCCAATGTCACAGGTCATGGAACCTAAGCAGAACAGCCTAGTAAAGAAGCCAGCACTTAAAACGCCTCGACTTTCTATCCCTAAGAATTATGCAAAAGTGCCCCCAAGACCTCTATCTAGCGCCATGCACAAGAGTCAGATCAAAATGGATTAAAGATATCATCCTCAGAGTTAAATCCATAACATACATGGAAGAAAACGTAGGCAAAACCCCCATGACAAGGCTAAAGGCATCTTCAAAGATGAAACAGCACTGACCAAGTTAGTGGAAGCAAAGAGAAACCAATGGGACTACATGAAACTAAGAAGCTTCTGCACCTGAAAAGAAATGGTGACCAAGATACAAAGACAGCCCACAGATCGGAAAGACTATTTTCCCAATACCCATCTGATATATTATATATATCTATATACCCATATATCCTATATATATGGCACTGGTAGAACTGGACAAAAAAAAACATCCAACCCCATCAAAAAATGGGGAGAAGAAATGAACAGAAACTTCCTCAAAGAAGAAATTCAAATGGCCAAAGGACATATGAAAAAATGTTCATTACTAACCATCAGAGGGATGTAAATCAAAACAACAATGAGATATTATCACATACCACTGAGACTGGCCCTCATCCAAAAGAATAAGAATAACCAGTGTTGGCGCAGATGTGGGGAGAAAGGGACTATCATCCATTGCTGATGGGAATTTTCCACTGGTCCAACCTTTTAAAAAAAAAATATGGACATTCCTCATAAAACTAGAAATTGAGCTTCCATTTGACCCAGCAATAACACTTCTGGAAATATACCCTGGGGACCCAAAAACGCACAGCAGAAATACCATCTGAACTTCTATGTTCATCGCAGCACTATTCACAATAGCTAGAATCTAGAAACAATCTGAGTCTGGAGAACATACAACTGGATAAAGAAGCCATGGTACATCTACACAACGGAATACTATGCAGCTGTTAGGAAAAATTGAAGTCATGAATTTTTCCTATAAATGAGTGGGCATGGAGAGTATCATGCTGAGTGAAATGAGTCAGAAGAAGGACAGATATAGAATAATTGTATTTATTTGTAGGATAAGAAAAAATAGTATGAAACTAATATTCAAGCCAGGGAAAACATGGAGGACTTGTCAATGGTTGGAATCTACTATAAATGTGTGGAGGGCGGAGGGTAAGGTAGAGAAGAGACCAGTTTGACAATAATAGTTGGAAATGGTAACACTAGACTAGAACTGAGTGCATAAAGTATGTAAAGGGTTATGTATGATAACTCCTGTATCTGTATTGCCAATCACAATGTGCAAAGGGGAGAGAGAGGGAGAGAGATATGCAGTTTGGGGGAAGGTGGGAGGGAATCTGGGGACACTGGTATTGGGAAATGTGCACTGGTGGAGGGATGGGTGCTGGAACTCTGTGTGACTGGCACCCAATCATGAACAGCTTTGTAATAGTCTATCTTGTGATGATTCAATTAAAACAAAAAAGGAATGATCCGGAGAAGCTCTGTCTATGCCCACAGATGAACAACTCTTGATTCTGAAAGCAAAGCGCCTCTGACAGGTGTCTTGGCGAATAGGAAATGGATGACAGAGTCTTCTAATAACTGTGTGATTTCAAGAGGCAGATCAAGAGGATGCAATTAGTGGATGGGGAAACAGATGACTTTCACCTCCCATTCCCACTGCAAGCAATAAGACGGGTGCAGGGCATTTACTTGGGTGTCAGGAAACAAAGATTTCCTTACATGTCTAGCTTATCACTCTCCTCTCCTGCTTGGTGGGGACACACTGCAATGATTGAACAAGCATGTCTTATCAGATCCTCTTAAAGAGAATCAAGGAATGGAGAAGGAAAAAGAAGGAAGGGGAGGAGGAGGAGGAAAGAGGAAGAAATGGTTAGGACAAAGACTGACAACATATTTTGCTTTTCACTCCTGATGTTTCATCAGCACTGACACACCCAGTGCATGGACACAATCATTCTAAAATGATGTATGGGGGGCCGGAGGCGATAGCTCAGCAAGTAGGGTGTTTGCCTCACATGCAGCCGACCTGGGATTGTATCCCTGGCATCCCATATGGTCCCTGAGCACCGCCAGGAGTAATTTCTGAGCGGAGTAACTCCTGAGCATCAGCAGGTGTGACCCAAAAAGCAAAAAAAAAAAAGATGCATGGAAGCACAAAGGGTGGCCATCCTGATGTTGACAGCTGTGGCCATGGACGCCACAGCCTACATATGGATACTGTCAAACTATTTCAATGGGGAATAATTAGCAACACTCTCTAACGCTCTTTCTAACTAAAGAGCAGCTTACATTCATCAAGCCGTGTGTGTTCAATGGTCCTGGAGGCTGTCACTCATGTCACTATGATCTCATCTCTGTGGTCGTAGTCAACCCCTTCACTTCCCAGGCTGCTCTCTGAGCCCTTCCTGGGCCAAGCTGCTCTTCACCTGGCCCTTGCCATGAACAGGGATTTGGATTCCAAGCATGGAGAGAATAATCCCCTGCCCTTCCAGCTCACTTTCAGGAATACCTGTGGTGGAAGGCAAATTCTCAGCAACTCAAACCACTTAAAACAGCCCCTGTGAAGGTGCAGCTCTAACAATTGCACAGAGAGCTCTTGTTTTTAGGTGACTGACAGCCTGTGCCCCGATGAGTGGCGAGACCAAACACACTGAAGACCAGAGAGCATGTGGGTGGATGTTGGTTAATTGGGTGTTGGTTCCTGTGGACCAGGTTCACATTTACATGGATCATTTCCAGCATATCCAAGAGGAATTCCAGGGAGGCCAGCTGGAAGGGTTGGCCTGAGTGTAGAGAGAGAGAAGCCGAGTCACTGTGAACATAAAAGCTGGGAGCCATGCTGGTGAGCACGTTGGCCTTGCCTGGATCCCTGGAGCCAGAGTTTCATAGGCTCAAACTTTGGTTCCAGTTACCTTCAACAGAGCTAGGCTGGTCCATTTTGGTGTCCATTTGTGTGAAGATTCTTGGTGAACCATTTCTTTGTGCCAGGAACTGAGGGCCAAAAATAAGCAAAGACTGACAAGGTGTCTGTGAACAATGGCTTAAGACTGTGGGTGGAAACATAACACCAGCAAACAAACCTCAAGTCCTAATAAGTGTTATAAAGAAAACCCAAGAAAGCAAACAGGGAAAGAAGCAAGAAAAGGACCGGCAGGCTGGAACCCACTTAAAATTGGCTGCTCAGCCTCTCTCCACAGAGGTTGGAGAGAAGAAAACGGAGCTAAGGCCTTCAAGATGAGGCTGAGCCCACCACAGGAAGAATTGGGGAGGTGGTCCTCACAGAGAGCATCTGCGCAGAGAGGAAAACCTCCAGCGGAGCTCAGGGGATCACACTCGGGGTCACTGAACCACACGGCCAGCCGCTCCTGGAAACAGTGTGGCAGGATGAAAGGATTGACAAGGGCAGAGGCAGGCACAGGGCTGGAGCACCAGGAGGATGGAGAGGAGATAGAGAAGCGCATGGTCCACGGCTGTAGCTGTGGGAAGAGTGAGCACCTTCCCCTAAGCGCAACACACCTTTAAGCAGGGTAGTCACAAAAGCTGCACTCCGTCCTCCTCTGATTTGCAATGGACAGTCTGATAACTATGCTAAGTAAATCAACTCTGAGTCTCTGGCTAGTACAGAAGTAAACTCTAAGGCTCCTGAATTAAACGCCAAGTCCGTAGGATTGAGTGTTATCTGCAAACGGCTCTTTAAAGAAAACTTCCTATGGCAAAGATCAATCTGGTCTTGCTGATCTTCTAGCTTCTCACAAGCTGCCATTTCTACTTGGGCAGAAAACAGGCATCAACTGAGGAAAATGGCTCCTGAAGAAGGATTTCACTCTGGTGGCATATCCGTGATGGGAAGGCATATATATGCACATACGTTCGTATGTACCTATGTATGTGCGTATGCATGTATGTAAGTACATACGTATGTATGTGTGTATGTATGTGTGTATGTATGTGTGTGTATGTATGCACACACATAAAGATGCCTTGCCAAGAAAGGGGTTACGAGAGTGCTCCTGCTCTCCCACGAAACCCCAGGAAACCATTTTATGGGAGGGAATGCTTTGGAAGCCCAGCCCAAACTTTCCACGGTGAATAGGAAACCATGTGCTCAGAGAGGCAGGGACCTACAGTCAAATGCTGAGCAAAGAATCAGACTGTGGCCTGGAACTAGTTTTCTCCCTGAATGCGCAGAGTACAGCTTCCGCTACACAATTTCACAGGCCTTGCCATAATCGGACATTTCCTAGGCATCTGGGTTCATGAATATTCAGAGGTAGAGTGTTGACTGCTTTACTGAATGATGACATCTGACACTTAGATTAAACGATGCTGCTAGTCTTAGGAGGAATAAAATAGGTTACTGCTAGGAATACCTGCTTTTGCTTAGAGTTAACTGATTAAAATAAAATGCATCCTCCATTAGACAACAAGTCAAGAACAATGTATAAGATTCTGTCTTTGAGGTTTGGAAAAAAAACTGAGGTTTAATATTTACAATCTTGTACTTGATAGTCCTTGGGTTTTTACAATGGTTCCTTTGTTTATAAAAACCCAGGCACTGTTCAACATAGTGAGGCCATTTGTGTTCCTGAGATATTTTGTAATCATATTTGATAAACTGCAAAAACCATACTTAAATAAAAAATCAAAAGCTTGTAGGCCCAAGTGCTGCATTGTCTGCAAGGAAACTTCTGGTAATGTGTGTGCCTGGGTGGGTGGGAAGAAAGAGGGGGGTCCTATGAGCTACAGATTCCAGCTCCAGATTGTTTGGCCAAAGGACCCTCAGGAATTATTACAGTGTGTGAAACCATTTATATAGCTTGTCTTTCCATTTCATAGACACACATATGGGTATAAATCATAGACAAAACATATTCACAGAGCCCTATCGTTCTTTCCACAGCTCTGGCACTGTGTGTCCATGCCAGATGTCAGCACCCTAAGGAATCCTTAGCCTGGTGTGCCAAGCTTAAAGTCTAGAGGAGGGACTGGAGTGACAGAATAGCTGGTTGGGCACTTGCCTTGCATGTGGCCAACCAGAGTTCAAGCCTCAGTATCCCATATGGTCTCTAAACACTGTCAGGAGTGATCTCTGAACACAGTCATATGTGGCCCCGAAGTCCAGTGGACTTCCCACTTCTTCAGCATGTGCACTTTCTGCTCCTAGGAGAGCACAAATTCTCTGCACCCGACTCTCTGTTTCTTTCCGGGCAGCCCACTTTGAACTCATGAGCCACAACTGTCTAGTTCTGAATGATCAGGGCACCCAGCACCCCCAATCTTTCCTCTGAGACTCCCAAACGGTCCAGACTGGTCGCTTTTCCAGGAAGGTCCATGTCCCCACTGCCCCTGGCAGACCTTATGCCATGCTTCAGCTGGCCAGGCTTCTGGTGTCTGCCAGTTGTGTAGGTGTCTAGTGACCCATGCCTCTCCTTCTCATAGACCTGTCAAAATCTTGTCTGACATGGGTGAACAGGACAGGGACCAAGGCTTGCGCAGCCATCTCCACATGGTCACACCTGCCAGAAAATCTGCCCAACATGTCAGGGCTGGCTTCTCCTACCTAGGCCTGAGCCAGCACTGCACGAGGAGACACGATTTCAGCAGGCAGCTCTGTCTATGGACTTTCTGTTCTCTCAAAACTCAGGCCAGCAAAGTTTCAGGTCACTTTCCACCACTGCCTATTTTTCCTTGCCACATGGGTTGAACAATCTGCCCTCTGTGGCCTTTTCTGGAACCTTAGATGGACCTGTTGTGTTTCTTGCCTTTTTCTCCTCTGCCTGCTGTGCTCCACACCCATCTGCCATGGACCTTTTCTTCCAGGATACTTCCAAATGAAACAGTAAGCCTAGGTTCCAGCCGCTTTTCCATTTCTCAGCCCAGGGTCTCAATGGGCTGAAGACTGACTTCAACACTACTAGAACAGCCCAGATAATTGATTTATAGTAAGAGAACAGTTCAAAGTTTTTAATACTTAAAAAATCAGTTGACAATTTTCAAATGTGTAAAATGGCCAGTGGACACATAACATGACAACTCCTGCTTTTGAAAAAAAAATACGCACACATGGAAAGAACTCACACACGGTGACAAAGTCCTGTGGTGTGGGAGGTGTTCAAAAAAGTAAATGAGGTGTAACATTATAAAATCGTGTCGATATTTCAAGAGCTGACAAATAATTACTCAAGTACCATCCACATGTACTTTTCGAACAGAAACTCCAATGGGCTCTGGAGAAGAAATAGGACAGCTTTCACGGTCCACAATGAAATAGAAGATGACTGTCCCTTATTTCTAAATATAGGAAATTACGTGGAAATGTCAGTAAAACTAAGCATAAATGCTAAAACTAACAGTCAACTGGAAGAACTAAGACAAACATCTTTGTGCCTTTGAGGCAAACAGAGATTTTCCCCAAATCTACACATTTTTTTTAAATAAAAAGGAATGCCTTGGCATCCATCAATATTTAGAAATGCTGCTCATTAAAATACAGTATTAAGAAAACCTGAGCTGCGCAGGAGGAAGAGAGCAGCATGGAATGCCTTCAAAGGCATCGAAGAAATAGCTAAAAGGACAAAGAACCTCTGGCTCCGGGCACATCTCTTCGACTCCACCGTTCTCCCTGCATTAACATACGCCTCAGAGACCTGGGCCCTACGAAAGCAGGATGAGAATGCTATTTGGGTCTCCCAGAGAGGCATCGAAAGAGCTATGCTTGGAATATCACGTCTCACTCAAGTGAGTGAAGGAATCCGGAGTTCTGACCTCCGTCGCTATTCCAGAATCAGGGGCGCTGTCTCGTTTGCCAAGCCTTCGGAAATCAGATGCGCTGGACATGTAATGCGATTTGGAGACAACCGCTGGACTAGAGCCATTACCGACTGGATCCCACGGGATGTCAAAAGATCACGTGGCCGCCCACCTACAAGATGGTCAGACTTCCTTGTTAAGACCCTGAAAGAACGGTTTGAGGCTCTTCATATTCCTGAATCAACCAGATGCCATTGGGCTACATTGGCACGTGATAGGGTCCAATGGAAATGTTACTGGCGCCCTCTAGAGCAAATCGATGAATAACGGGATTCAAGTGATTAAGTGATTAAGAAAACCCAATGGGGGCCAGAGAGATAGCATAATGGATAGGGCGTTTGCCTTGCATGCAATCAACCTGGGTTCTATCCCTGGCATCCCACATGGTCCCCGAGCATTGCCAGGAGTAATTCCTGAGCATCACTAAGAGCTAGGAGTAATCGCTGAGCATTGCTGGATGTGGCCCAAAAGACAAAAAATAAAAAAAGTAATCTGCGGATGAGGAAGAAATATTGCTAAAAGATGTAGCTGTCAAAGAACCTATACAAAATATACCAAGGGCGTCTATATTTCAAACACTGAAAACATAGCACCACAAGACAGCAACATTATTTTAACAGACATTCTACTAAATTAGCTATGTTTATGAGAATCAGGTGGGGGAAAAGATGCTCAAGATTATTCGTCATTAGAACAGTGCAGCTAAAACTAATAGGTGCCCTTTCAATGGTAAAAAAATATTTTTAAACATTAACCAGATATTGTTAAGAGATGGGGCCAGTGAAATCTCTAAACATTATTGTTAGGAAATACAAAGTTGCACAATCACTTCTGTGCTTTAACCAAGCAAATAACTTAGGTGGTTAAATATAGACACAGTTACCAGATACTTCACTAATTCTACTTTTTTTTTGTTTTTACTCAAGAGAAATAAAAACAAGTCTGCCCAAAAAATCTGTACTCAAATGTTTATAGCAGCTTTATTTATAATAAGCCCCAAACTGGAAACAACCCCAATTTCCATCCGTTAGAAATATTTTTTCATCCGATCCAATTCTGAAAAACAAACAAACATGTGTAAACCTGATTGGAAACCTGGGATCACATCTTTGTCTCTAAGGTTATGGTCATGCCAAGCATCTTTACCACTGATGAGAAAAGGGGGTTGGGTCCTTTTGAAATCGGGACAACCTTCCGACAGGACCCTTTAACATTGCCCTTAGGAAGCAAGAAGTTCCCTTTACTTTGTGGTCTCCTTGTCCAGAGCCTTGCAGGGAAAGTCATGTGAAATGGCCCCCAAAGAATCACAATCAGTGTTCCCCCATATTATTCCCTTCCCTGTGTTGCCCCCAACATTGCCTCGAAAGGAGGGATGAGTGTCAAGAACACACAACCCCCTGTCTCTCCAGAGAAAAACCACTTATGTGACAAGGCTTGAGTCACCAGTACCCCATGTCCTTGTTTGTGCACTTGGTTCAGCCACAGTGTCTGAATCATCCTGATGAGATGCCAGCAAGAAGCAAACATGAGAACCAGTTGGGAGGCAGACTTCTGCTTTGATGTGTGTGAGTTCACAGACCCAGTGTCAGGATGTGGTGTGAGGGGCCGGGCGTGTGTGTGTCTCCATCTTGTCTCAGCTCTCTCTCTCTCTCTCTCTCTCTCTCTCTCTCTTTCTCTCTCTCACTGTGTCACACACACATACTCTCTCTCACACACATACTGCCTTAAATATCAATACTTTTTCTACCTTTGTGCCAGAGAGCTAGTGTATACAGGAACCTGGGTTCAATTCCTGGCATCCCGTATAGTCCCATGAGCCCTGTCAGGAGTGGTTCTTCAGTGCAGAACCAGAAGTCAGCCCTGAGAGAGTTGGGTGTGGCTGAGAATGAACAAACAAAAGCCAAAATTTTCTTTAGCTGATCCAACTGTTTGGCCCAATTTGAGTAAACCTTCGTGTACCAAGAGCAGGGGACCTGCCATGGCTTCCATAAAAACAGTGACTGGACCAGCAAGCCTGACCCTCCCACAGCTTTCCAGAAGGAGGTCCATGAAAAGTGAGGAGCAGGAAGGCTAACTTGGGAATGACTGTCAACGTGGTCTCAAATTTTATTTTTTGATCACAATCCTCAGGCTTGGGCTGCTCAAGGTCAGAGTGAATTCTTGCACAACCTTGAACTTTTTCTATTTTTCTATTTTTTAATTCCTATTTTTTATTTATATCTATCTTTTATTAAGAGGTTGCCTAAAAGTGACACAAAACAAGGAACACAGCGGAATGACTGGATCATCTGTCCTAATGACACTGTAGAGGAAGACTACAAGTAATTCAGATCCTTCGTCAGTCCAATTTTTTCCATTTTATTCATACATTATGACCATTTATGCCTAGGGTTTCAGAGGAGAATGTTGCAAATATTTTTCTTTTCCTTTAGCATGTCTCACTGAAGAGAGAAAGAGAAAAAAAAAGTCAGGGAGAATCTATCTTTTGAAAAATTCAAAAAGTAACTGAGAATTGAGATAACTTGTCAAAAAGCAAAGCAAAAATACCAACTAGTCCACAGTGAGTTGTTGGGCCCTGCTTTCCTCCAAACAGCAGCACCTACCCGGGCCTTTCTCTCTGTGCCTTTCAGTCACTCTAGCCGAGACCAATGTTCTCTGCATTCCACATACTTCTTGTTCAAATCTCCCTTCAAAAAAAGGAGAAATGTCATCATCTGGATGAATCCTCACCATAACTACACCTGAAAGGCTCAGTTCTCTCCAATAATCTGTGGCCTAATGGACTCTGCTCCAGCACAGATTACTGCTATATATTGCATGTTGGAGCTAAGAGGATATTAAGGAGAAGGCAGCCAGGAAATGAGACTTGAGATGGTGGCACAAAAGCCAACATCAGCACATCACAGATGGAAGGCAATAAGGCACCATAGAAGCTAGGGCAAAGGAGAGATTTAGTTTTCTGCAATCTAGTGAGAAATGGCCAATTACAACCAAATAAAGAGGGCAAGTTCTCAAATCACTTTACATTATACTTTCTTTCAGAGAGGCTCGAAGAACAAAGCTGGAAACCTCGGCCTTGATTTCAAACTATTTCACAAAGCTCTAGTAATCAAAACCGTATGGTATTGGCATGGAAACAGTCACAAAGATCAATAGAATAGAACAGAGAGTCCAGAAATAAATTCAGGCATACATGGTTGATTAATTTGTGAAAAGGGAGCCAAGAACATACAATGGGGAGACATTTGTCCTTTCAATAAGTGGTACTGAGAAAACTGACTAGACATATGTGAAAGAATGAAATTAGTCCATATTTTTTACAGCATACACAAATATTAGCTCAAGATGGCTGTACCATGTGAGTATAACACCTGAAACTGTAAAACTCCCTGGAGGAAACAGGTGGCAAATTCCTTGACACCAGTCTTGGCAAAGACCTATTGGATATGACTCCAAAAGCAAAGACAACAAAAGCAAAAATAAGTGAGTGCAATTACATCAGATTGACAAAGCTTCTGTGCAGCAAGAAAATTAAAGACAAAATGAAAACACAACATACTTAAATTGTTGGGGCCAAGAGATAGCACAGTGGGTAGGGTGTTTGCCTTGCACACAGTCCACTGGATTCAATCTCCAGCATTATATATGGTACCCCATGCACAGCCAAGAGTAATTCCTACTGCAGAGCCAGAAGTAACCCCTGAGCATCAATGGGTGTGACCCAAAAAGACCAAAAATTTGTATTAAAGAATCATGATTTTCCAAGCTACTGAGTTTTAGACAATGTTCCAATCCTACTACTTATCCTACCACCAGTATCAATTTCCCTCCACCAGTATCCTGAGGTTCCCTTCCCAGCATGCCTCCTGTCACTGTCTGTCACTGTCTTCCCGTTCATCATCAATTTGCTTGAGCGGGCTCCAGTAACATCTCCATATGTCCTGTCTCATGCTAGTAGAGCCCAAGGCATCTGCTTGCTCCAGGAACATAAAGAGCCTCAATCCATTCCGGAATGAGTCTATAATTGTTACTGGTATTTGGCATATATATCAAATACAACACGGGTAGCTTGCCAGGCTCTGCCGTGCAGGTAGCATACTCTTGTAGGCATTTCTAAGTCCAGCATTTATTGATGAACCCAGGGCGGCGCGAGCCGGGGCGCTGATAGGCTGGTCTGCTGGGTGGAGGTCTGACGAGAGAGAAGTCGGATGTGGAAAATGGAGGCCCTCATGGAGTGGGGGGTCGTCTGGCTTGTTGCGAGGCTCTGCTGGGGTGGTGGGCCAGGACTAGAAACCACCATCCCTCCCGGGTGCCTCGTGAGCAGGTGGTCACAGGGAGAGTCAGTAGCCCATGTCAGCATGCCTCCTAGCAGGCACATTTTTAGGTTTGGTTGTTGTAGTTTGGGTCTCATGTTTCCAGTGCTGTTGGTTTTGTGGCTTGTAAATACAGCTGTACCTTTTCTACATCACTGATGTATCTGAGACCCTTGATCCCCGTCCCCCATTACTTCCCTTCAACTTATTTCCCCCCTCAATTTCTATCCTTCTCTGTCATTCTCTCCCGGATGTTCTGGGATCATAGGTGTCTAGGCAATCCCCCTTCGATACACTGTATTTCCTCATTCCATTACTCTATATTCCAAAGATAAGTGAGGTTAGCCCGTGTTTGCCTTCTGACTTACTTCACTTAACATGATAGAAAAGATAATATACTTTATAGGAAAAAATATTTGCAAGTAATTTATCTGATAAGAGGTTAATTTAATATTTGTAATGTATGTACAAATATTAAATCACCAGAATATTTCCCTGGAACTAGTATGTTAATTATTCATCAGTTTAAAAATGAGTGGAGAGTTATCTAATTACATGTTATATATTATTTACCATGTAGTATATAGTGATAATATATAGAAGAGATGAGAGATTTAATGGTCACAAGGCCTAATAAATATTAACAGCAAATATGAATGCTTCTCAGAAGCAGAAATGGACTGAATTCCTGTGGTAGTCAAGTTGAAGCAAATGTTTAAAAAACATAATGATAATCAACTTCCTATCAGACTTCCCAAAGATAATCATGGGACTAGAGAGTATGAAAATTTTGGTTTCGTATCAGAAGCCTCTCCTGTGAATTTTCTTTACATTATTGGAGTCATAAAACTTTACTTAGACTCCAGAGCACAAGAAAAATCATATCTCATAAAGTGCATTTTGTATCGATTTAAATTGGGTCACAGAAATAGTAACACCAGTTTGTTCTGGTAGAAAGACTTCCTTAAAGTAAATATCTGGATCAATTTTTTCCCAGAGGTGGTTTTTTTTTTATAATATTTCTATCCTTCAGATAATTGGAGGTGAGCTACCCATATACTGCTTGCTGGAGAGCCTCTCTGGGAACTGGTTTAATGGATGTAGAAAAAGATTTAATTAGACATACCAAGTGTTTATATTTAGATCACAGCTGTAAAGTGTTTGAGAATGCTTTTGCACTCAAATGGCTTAAAATTTCTATTTGGAATCTTTAAAAGACAAGAATTTATTTAACAAGCTCTTCTCCTTCGCCCCACGGAGCTTAAACTACATACGTTCCTGACCAATGAATCATCCACCATAAATTCAGGCATCCTGAATGCTCCTGAAAAAGCATCATCTTTTCCATGTACTTCACTTGGTCTTGTACCTTGACTTTATAAAGCTGGAGCCTACACTAAACATTTCCTACTCACACCCCTCCTCCTTCCCTGGACTCCCTTCCCCTCTCATCATTTCCATGCAGACTCTGAAGCATCCTTTCTCCCTCCCTTGTATGCTTACTGGTTGTCTCTCACACTTTGCCCTAAGTTTCCTGAGGGCAAGCCCTTTGCTTGCTTACCACTGCAGCCCTATCACCGGGAAGAGTCTTAGGGAAGAAAATGGCAGACAAGGCCAGAGAGCGTGTGCACTAGCCCAAGGGTTTCCATTATTTGCTTTGTTATTTCCCCCCCAACACTGGGGTGAAACATGGGGTGGTTCCCATCGAATAGGAGGGTGATGTGAAAATCGTTGGTGTGTTCCTTTGAACCCTACAGCAGGCTGGTCAGCATGATCAGACACTTTGAGACGGCCACATTGGACTGGGCCATCAAAATGTAGCAGGCACATGAGTACAGTTTCGGAGTGCTCAATCCATTGAGCATCTCACTAACCCTAGAGAAACTCCATGTGAGGTGGGGTTGCTGGTCCAGGCACCTGGAATCAGATTCCCAGGTCTGCCTGTGACATCCTCACACATATTAAGTCTTTTACTGGGACTGGGGAGAAAAGGAAAGCGAAAACAAAGGAACTCTCATTTCTGCTGGATACAGACCTGGTTCAGCTGAACATGGAGCTACTCGTCATCTAGCCCATCACACGGAGCCTCAGATTGTTCTCTTGAACAGCGGCTAAAGGATGTGGAACAATCTAGCTCCGTTGGCTTCTACTGAGCCCTTGAACACAGTCTAATCTAAATAGGCTTTTATCATATCCTTTTATCCCTCCAGTAACCTCCTTGTTAGAGTTATGCCAAATTTAGCTGGATTCTCCTCATAAAAGAAGCCAATACAGATGGAGAGTGACAAAATTGACAAGATCTATCCAAAATAACAGCTCCCATATTCTGAATGCAGTTACATTATAAAATGGATGTGGCACATTTCACAAGCAAATCTGAAATAAAAGTACAAAACATCAAGTAAGTTTGCAGATACATTTAAAAAACATTTTGAATCTGTTTTGTGAGATGGATGTATGTCTGCACAGATAGACAGGTAGACAAAATGACAAAAAGGGGTTTATGTGAACGTGTAAGGAGATGCTGAAGATGATGGAGTTTTGCAGCCCTCGGCAAGATGGCCATATAAGGTATAAACTCTCAGTTTCTTGCACAAACCGTAGAGCATTATCTTGGAGGAGGTCTGAATCCCATTTTTCCCCTGCTAGATGATAGTAGCACACTACAACAATACAGTCTCCTAATAAGAAGAGCTAAGCATCTCTTCGGCTGATAGCTTTTAGCAGGCACAGCAGCAAAGAAATCTAAAACGACACTGAGAAAATCTGTAGTGGGTGGCGATCTTTCAGGAATGGTGTTGAAATCTGGTTCATGATTAAAGCAGGGTGTGGTTCAGAGGGCAGGGATGGAAAATTCTCTTTTGGCAACTTGGTAGAGATGTGGGGTTAAAGTGTCGGAGCAGCCACAAAAGTCTGTTGCCAGAAAAGAAAAACACAAATGCACACAGCAGCTTGAGGGTGTTGGCTTCAACACCGGAGGGCAATCGCAAGGGGCGTCGGGCCTGACTGCCTTCACTTTGGCTCCCTCTTCACTGAGTCATCACTGGCTCCTCCTTCATTTCAAAAAAGCAGAATAGATTTCATCTTATGAAGCACATGTTACCTCTCATGTCTCATGAAGAAGTGAGAACAGAGAGGTTAAATAATTGGCCCAACGCTACGCAGATAAGCAGTGGTGAAGGCTGGGTCGGAACCCAGATCTGTCAAATTCTTAGCCTCGTGTTCTAACTAACTGACGGCAGCTCATCCCTGTTACCACTTCTCTAATCCACTGCAGGTTCATAAACACTTACTTCGCTGCTCCCTGGCACAAACAGAACATTTCACCCTGAACCATCTCCTCTCTCTTTTCTCAAATCAACATGAACAAAATACTGACTCATGACTACGAAGCAGTGTTGTATTTTCCCCAGAAATTTCCTTTCTCTTGACCCCTTCACTTGTATTATCACCAGAAACAGTCTCCTTCCCCACTTGCCTTGGAAAAAAAAAGAGACCCCATGCTCATCCTGCCTGCAAGCACACTGGAACTGTAAGCACAAAGGAAACTAGGCAATAAGGTAACAGGAGCATGAGCCCTGTGTGAAGGACTAGTGTTTCTCATGGAACCTTGGCCAAGGGAAGGGAAGGGGGAAAAGTAGGGAGTAAACCCCACTAATTCTTAATAGCATCGAAGTTCAGTATTCATTCCTGATTATGTCTGGGATTGTGTGGGTCAGCAGCGCACATGCCACCCTGGAGAACATCAACGGAAAATGTCAACCGCTCCTAGGTAGGGCGTGCAACATCAGATGTGCTTTGAAAATGGTCCCTGCTCAACATCTCCTGATCTGATCAGTATTTCTGTGTGTTGGGCTGTGGGGGAAGCTTTCTCCCAGAAGAACTTCCTCCTCCATCTCCTGTGGGGTGGTAGAAGGGTTCTGCCAGGATAGCCCCCCTGGCACTAAGAACTCTGTCACGACCACTAGACAGAGCTGTGCCCTGAGGGGAACCACCATCCTCAGAAGCCACTTTCACATCTTTTTATTTAGAGGCACTTTGGAGACTTTGAAGGGGGTATTAGATTTAGGAAGGAAATAGATGATAAGGTTAAGTTAGATGGCATGAGGTTCATCTTAAGTAAAGAGCAAAAGACTCTCAGACTCATCACTCAATTTCTCCTTTCAAAAAAGCAAAGACAGGAAAGGGGATATGACCATGGAGAGGACATGGAAGCTGTCATCGGCCAGACTCTGGTGGGCTTCCCATAGTAGATGATTCTATTGCGTGCAATCTGCTTGGACAGCAAGGATACAGCACAGCAGAGCCAAAGCAGGTTGCGCCCACTGCCCGCCTATTAGAGGCAGATCACCCACAGTCCCTTTGACAACACTACAATCTGTTAATTGGAGGATTATTCCATTCTGTTTCAAAGAGGCTGTGCACAGAAAAGTCTGGATCTACCTCATGAACTAAAAATTCCTTTTAGAGAAAGCAATGATGAAAAGAGTAGAGAAATGATTAGTCCCGTTGAGTGATGGTCTGACATATATGGGTACTTCTTCCGGTCAATGCATTCGAAGAAGAAAAGGAAACCAGGCAACATTTGCTCTGGACAGCAGTGCTTTCCATTCTAGAACGCTTCAGGGATCACCTTCTAGCAATTTGTCCTTCTTCTAGGGAATGTGTTCTAGAATGTCAATAGACAGCAACTTTGCTAGAATTAGTGGGCCCTAATTTCTCTTCATAGCTGGGCTGGATTTCTGCCCACTTTTGTGGCTGGTTCTTGAGGGTTCAGAGAATGAGTCTAAGCAAGAGCATTAGTGATTGACCAGGAGGGAGTTGGCTGCACAGAATCTTTTGGAAATCTGCATTTGCGGACTTTTGCTATGGAGATACAGGGCTATTTAGAACCAAGGAGAACAGCTGGGCCTCTACCGCAAACTCCAAACAAGGCCTTCCTCTAGCTCCAAGCATGCTTGGCTGACCACATTCCCATGAATGTGCCAGACCATCAACAACAATGACTGAGTCCTGGGGACCTTGTGCTAGTGAGCAAGGGGGTCCCAGGGTCATGGCAAGGAAAACAAGAGATCTGGTCCCTGTCCCAAGAGCTGATGACCCCAGAGGGGAAAAAAAAGTACTATCTCAGAATAGCTTACAAGAAATGCTAAACTGGAGCAGATTCTCAGCCAAATTGCTAAAAACAAATTCCAAAACAATTTGATGAGCATTTGTGTCGGCAGCCTTCCAAGGTCCCTCCCGGCCTGCTTTTATTTCTGGAGCAAAAGCTCTTGGGGCACACTCAGGAGACTGAGGAGCTGTGGTACTCCAGCATCTCCCACAGGGGCCCCCCACCAGTTCCTGGGACACACTCAGGAGACTCCAAGGGGCTGTTGTACTCCAGGCACCTCCCATGGGACTCAGAGGGGGCCCCACTGATGTGACCTCCAGCCGATGGACATTTATGGTTCCTCTTCCAGATGGTTGGTCATTACTGCATGGCCCTCCGAGGGTCCAGTAAGTCCAGTGCTGCTACTCTCCATTTCCTATGAGCCTGGAGACTTAATGAGCCAATGGCATGGCAGACTGCAGCCCTAGTTTTGCTTTTGAAATTGTAGAACCTGGTGGCCTGAGTCAAAATAGCTTGAATTAAGGAGACTTGAAATGGCAGCAGTGACCATACAATAAAAGGTCACTTTTCAGCTTCTATCATGAGTATTACAATCACTAACTGCGGTGCACACAATCATCCTTAGACCGAAGAGACGGTCTCCTTCAGTGTGGATACACACACGCGAGCGCACGCACACACACACACACACACACACACACACACGAACACATCTTTAACCATTTTCCTGTCTCTCCATGCCTGTGTGTGCTCCCTCGGCGCAGGTGCGACTGTACACTCACTTTGGTGTAGGAGCCACATCTCCCCCAATCGTTTTCCTGCCCTTGTGTGGGTGGCCCCCCATGATGACTCTGGGGGGCTCTCACCTAGCCTGCTGCAAACAGAGGCAGATTAACTCCTTGCACATTGGGGCTTACCATCTTGCCCAGAGCCACAGCGGTCCACCCTGCCAAAGAGAAAGTGCCAGAAGGCTCTGGCAGTTATAGTTAGCCCAGACAGATGAGCACTGTGTAGATGTGAAGAAGAAATCTTAAACAGTTTAGCTCTTGCCCAGGTGAGTTTGGTCCACAAACACAATTAAGCGTATTTCCATCTGTAAATTTGGGCACCTTCTGTTTTCCTAGCTTCTCATGCCTTAGTGGTCATGGCTGGAATACAGAACAGATTGAAGAAATGACATAAAAGTATTGCTATGAGTTTGATGCTGCACAATTTTCAGTTGCTTGAAAATTGTTTCCCTTTCTCTCTCTCTCTCTCTCTCTCTCTCTGTACTCAAAGCTGGGACGTGCCTAGTCCTCCATGCTGGTATGTTATGAACCTATAGCTTCCTTTCCAAGCTCTCTGGACTGATAGTTATCCACCTATAATCCCAGAGACTCTTGGGAGAGATTGAAATTCTGAATCTGAGGGATTTCATATGTAATCCAGGAAGAATTACTAGCTGAAGGTCGTAATGAAAACTTTAACTATCATACTTGGATTGAAACTGAAAATAACCGTGAGCCCTAACATAGTATTAGGCGATGTCAAAATAATTTAAGGAAAGAAAACAAGGAGGAGTCAAGTTACATTCCAGGGCGTATGGTGAGCA
This sequence comes from Cryptotis parvus, assembly GCA_021461705.1. NCBI lineage: Eukaryota > Metazoa > Chordata > Mammalia > Eulipotyphla > Soricidae > Cryptotis > Cryptotis parvus. Next base: position 113,235 of record JAJIBD010004352.1, read on the forward strand.
GCTCTGTGGCACGGGGTCCAGATGAGCGCATTGCAGAAAACATGCATCGAGCCTCCTTGGGGAGCTTGTTCAAATGACGATTCCTGAGGCCTCTCACTGATCCACTGGGTGATTTGGGACTTGGATCCAAGGGCATCTGAAGCTTTATTTTAATCAAATTCCTTCAATGTCCAAATCTCTGGACACTGGAGTCCGGGAACAGCTGCTCCAGTCATGTGGAGTGTGGTGTGTGCCAAGGAAATGCTTCTCTCTTAACATTTGAAGAAAACGTTTGCCTCTGGAGTCAAAACGTTTTTCTCAAGGACGTTGCTGTCTCTCAGTCCAGATGCATTCTGGGAGTAGGCCTCTGTACTGCCCATAGCAGCCTCTGAAACAATCTCCAGGGTCTACCCAGTGCTACAAATCTACGCTTTTTGAGAGCTCATTTGAAGGTTAACAGAGTCAAAACCATGCTGGTGTGGGCTGGGTGAATGAGAATGATGAGAGAGCAGGCGAGGAGGCTTCGTGCCCAGAGAGCAGTGGTAGAAGCAATTAAACTCCTTTTCTTGGGTGACTCATAAAATAGGAAGATGAGTTTCACCAAACCTATGTACACTTTCATGATCACTATGTTTACATGTGATGAAAATTGTTACACTAGTTTTCAGCTTGTAGCACCAGCCATTTCCACTTCCTGGCTCTGGCAGAGATGTTTAATGGGCTGCTGTTATACCAGAAACAGGCACGCAGGCACTGAGTCAACACGATGCCTCAGATTTCATCCAGGTTGCTGACCTTTCAGCACAGATGTTTTCAGAACAAGATTCAGAGTATAAGGTCGAAAGAGCTGAAAGCCAGACCAAAAGGGCCCTCGAGGACGACATTCTCAATTTCTAAATCATTCTTTCACTTGGCGATTGTTTCTAGATCAGATGTAAATCTAATATTTTGAAAGTTTACTTTTTTTTTGTTTAGAAGAGGAAAAACATTCCACTTGGAGCCCAGGATTCCTCTGCCCTGGATTTCTGGTTTCTGAGTCCTGCTGTCTCCAATAATCACTCGATCCTCTGGGAAGCTCAACCACAAACTCACACTCTTGGGGTGTGAGTAGGAGCAGCAGTGACCAGCCATCAGCACATCAGCAAATAAAGATGTGACTTCTCAGATTTATGAAGTAAATGTCACTGCAACTTTCATGGCCTTCTGAGTTCCAAACAAGTCTATACAGATAATCTCAATGTACAAAATCAAGTAAGCCAAAAAAAGAAAAAAGTTAGGCTACTCTTACATCTTGCTAAGCTACACTTTTGAAATCCTCTTGCTTGTCATTTAAGTTTTTCTAGACTTTAGTCTTCTCATCCATCTGTTGAAATAGTGAAACTGACTTCAAGGAGTTTTTGCAAGCATAAGTGAAATAATTCACTTAAAAAACTGCCTAGCATGGATCCCACTGAGTGTTAAAAATAGTTGGTTACTTTCACTGGTAAAATGTAAAGGCCCATAACTGGCACAAAACTTGGCTATGTGGTCTGAATAAGTAGTAGCTATCAATATTGTATTTTTAAAAAATCATAAAGAAGAAAGAGAAAGCTATTTTAATAATTAAAAAAGAATGTGATTCAATGACCATGCCCTCCCAAAGTAGACATAAACACAGATTCCTAGTTTGGGACTCTGTCTAACATGCATTTTATTAAGTGAATGTAATCCAAAACACGGATTCCAAGGATGACCCTGACTTCCTGGCTGGAATGTGTCCCTTGTAGCACAATGTCCCTGAAGGCAGAGATTTGCCAGAATATAAGGCAAGCACTTTCCCACCACAGAAAATAAAATCACAGAATCAAGCTGAGTTCTATGCAGTAAAGTAAATGCTTTCAAGAGTGAAAAATACTCCATTTAGGGGCTAACTGAGAGGGCTGGAACACCTGCCCTGTGTGCAAGCCCCTTTGTTCGGTCCCTATAGCACCTGCCTTGCCTGCAGAGACCCTGAGTCCGACCCCTGGCATAGCATGCCCCCCTACCCAGCACGACCACGTGTGTCCCTGATGGTCCCCAGAACTGTGAGTCTGGGGCAGCTCTGAATCGACCAGGGTCAAGTACTAGAGTACCTGACCCAGCCTGGGATTGGCATCTGTGCCCCCTGAGCACTTCTCAGGAGTGCCTGTCCCTCCTAATAATAGAAAGCTCAGCTTGTTCTCCACTACCTTTAGTGCCAAGAGAAGACCCAGGCACCCACCCTCCCCGCTTGCTAAGCCTGACCCACTTTTACACAATTACAAGTAGAAGTAAAAAAAACTGATAAATTCTCATTTTTCCTGGTTCTGCTTCCTTTCTTCCTCCACCGATTCTTGTCCAATGCCCTTCTGCATTTGCCTCTTATTTTCTCCATTCGGAGAAACTGCCCAAATATGCAGAGATGGGTAGCTCTCTGGGGTGCCTCTTGTCAAGCAGGAAGTGGCAGAAATCCTATAGGAAGTCCAACACAAGTTTTCTTTTGCAGGCTCTAGAGGTTCGCATCTGGATACACATCTGCATTTTCTGGGGGCTGGGCCAAGCCGAAATGTTCAGTTTATCCATTGCTAATAAACATGTCAGCAGTTCCTTTGCTCTCACATCTGTTGTGAAAATGTTATCTTTCCTGAAGTGTATTTATTTTGTCTTTAATACCAGCTTTCATGGATTATGAAAATAGAGATATGCCTTCACTTAACAAGCTCAATAGCATACGCTGGAAAGTACCCCCACGAGCGCGATGAGATAAATGAAAGATGTCTGTTCTATCAGGGTCCCGGGAAAGGAAACTGATGTGAGGAATGAGGATGACTCTTGGGGCGCCTGGCCATGGAGATGGCTTGCCTCTTAATCAAGTTCATCTCGAAATCTTTCCAAGATGCTCCATGCATCACTGGGCCTCAAGGAGAAAGTTTTTTGGGAAAAAATCTACCATCAGCTGTTTCCCGATTAAGGCTGTCTTCAGCCAAGCTGTTCACTTCCTTTCCCAAGGAAACCATCCCCCTGCCCTTCTCATTTTCTGTTCACCAGAACACTTGCCCAGCCCTATCTGCAGCAGAGCATGGGGCTAAGAGATCAGAGGAGAGTTTGTCCATTAAGATGCTTTACAGAGCGAATTGCAGACTGGCGCAGAGGGGAAACAGTGATCCTCATGCCCTCCCCTTCCTTGGCTCCAAGTTGTTTCAGCCAAGGCTCCCTTTGACAATGCTGTGTTCGTACTAAGCCTCTTTTGCCTCCTTCCTTCTTTCACTACTACCTGCCCCTCTCAAAATTTTCCACCAGGGAGAAAAGGTCCACTTTGCACCGGGGAGGAGAAGGGTGGAGGAGTAGAGACCCAGAGTGAACAGAGACAGAAATAAACACACCGAAGCATGGCCACTTGATGTATAACGGAGCTGTCACTGTAGGTTAGTGAGGAAAGATGCTACTTTTCAGTAAACAACACTGCATATTTATTTATTCATTTTTATTGTTTTTTGAGCCACACTAAACTTGTGCTTAGGGCTGACTCCCAGTTCCGTGCTCATGGATCACTCCTGGCAAGGCTCAGGGAAACCATAGCAGTGTTGGGGAACAAACCTGGGTGTCGGCCACATGCAAGGCAACTTCCCTACCTGTTGCACTATCTCTCTGGTCCTTTATAGTTATTTATAAGAATAAAATGATATGTTAAAAATATTTATACTACATATTCACCGCTCAGGCACCGCGAGTCCCGATCCAAGGCGTCCCTCATCCCCATTTCCAGAGTCCAACCCATTTAGCTCCAAAGCCACGTTGAGGGAGCAGCAGGCGGTCTGTCCTCACTAGTCCTGTAGCCAATGGCATCAACCTGGACTATGATGAAATGGGCAAAGCGTGCCGAAGTCTTCCGACTCTGAAGAAAAGCATTTCGGCGAACTCACCCTCTGACTCCAGCTGAGGCTCCCACAATGGCCAAGTGTGGGATCCGCAGTGTAGCCCCCTGAAAGGACAAGCAGTTGCATCTAACCCATTTTGAGCTTGAAGGCCTTCGTTGCCTTGTAGATAAGTTGGAGTCTCTGCCACTGCATAAGAAATGTGTCCCCACGGGATCGAGGACGAAGATGCCCTCATCGCTGATGTCAAGGTAAGGGGTGGTCCCAGCGTGACAGTGCTGATTTGGCTGGAGCACTCAGCTTCAGTGTCCAAGAGACGCATGTCTTGTACTGCTTCGTGTTTGTCTTCCTGACGTGGCATTAACTTCCTGTTAGGAAAATGCTAGTATGCATATGTTCCATACCGACTCAGATCTAGTCCTAAGAACAGATTTCATGCTGATGCTAAAAATAACGAGAGTTTGAGAAAGTGTTAGTATTTAATAGCACTTCAGGGGGCAGAGAGATAGATAGTACCGTGGGTAGGGCTTTTGCTTTGGATGCAGCCAGGAGTGGTGCCTGAGCAGAGAGTTAGGAGTAATCCCTCAGTGCTGCAAGTGTAGCCAAAAAAAAAAATACCAAAAAACAAAAAGATGTGCTTTAGGGGCCCGATAGCGCAGTGAGGAGGGTGTTTGCGTTACATGCGGTTGAGTTGGGTTCAATCCCTGGCATCCCATATGGTCCCCAAGCACCGCAAGGAGTAATTCCTGAGTGCAAAGCCAGGAATAACACCCACCCCCCTAAAAAAAATAAGAAGCTGGGCTTTAAATTTGAGTTACCTTTAGGTCTATTTTAGAACAAAAATTATCTATAACAATCTTTCATCAGCCAGATTGAAAGAAAAGAAATTGTTCTACATTGAATTAAGTAGGTTTAGCATATTAATTCCAATTTTTTTAAATATGGAATGCTTCATGAATTTGTGTGTCATCCTTGCGCAAGGACTATGTTAATCTCTGTGTCGCTCCAATTTTAGTATAAGTGCTGCCAAAGCGAGCACTATTAATTTCAAATTTACCTAAACTTGGGGCTGGGGAGAGAGTACAGCAGGTAGGGTACCTGCCCTGCAACGGTTTCACCCCAACGTCCTCTACGGTCCCCTGCTGCCGCCGAGAGGAATTTCTGAACACGGAGCCAGGGTAACCCTCTGACCATCGCTCAATATGGCTCAAACTAAACCAAACAAATTCAATGTACCTTGAATTTGTACAGTGAAATAGCTTTTGAGAAAATACCATTTCCTTGTTCATACTTTTCTTTTTCGAGTCTCATATATATATATATATATATATATATATATTTGTTTTTTTTTTTTTTTGGTCACACCCGGCAATGCTCAGGGGTTACTCCTGGCTCTACACTCAGGAATCACTCCTGGCGGTGCTCGGGGATCATATGGGATGCCGGGATCGAACCCTGGCCTGTACAGGCCGGCCAGCTGCAAGGCAAACGCCCTACCCGCTGGCCTACGCTCCAGCCCCAGAGTCTTCTATTATTAATGGTCTTTAGAGCTTTGCCCCTCCTTTAGGTTTTGATTTCAAAGAAATATTTAAATTTTGGCAGTAATGCCAGGGATGGAACCCGGTGCCTCCCACATCAGGAAATGCCTCTGCCTCTGGGACTGTTTTCCAGCTACAAGGGCTTGTTTTCTGAAGAATACAGACTTGAGCTTTCTGGATCAGAGGCAGTTGTTTTTAAGTCTTTCTCCATAACAAATCATTGGTTGGTGCTTGTATCGGGTGCAGGGCATGGGCTGTATTAGAAAGCAAGTTCACAATTTTTAATCTGTTATTTTTTTTTTATTTATTTAATTTTTTATTTTTACAATTACAAAGATATACAATTAAAAAGTTCATATTTGGGTTTTGGTCATACAGTGTTCCAGCACCCATCCTGCCACAAGTGCCCATCTCCTACCACCAATGTCCCCGGTTCCCTCCCCCCTCCCCAGCCCTCCTCCATGGCAGGTTGGAGACTTCAACACTGCTCTATCAACGATGGATAGATCAACAAGACTGAAACTCACCAAGGAAATATTGGCCCTGAAGGAAGAAATGGAAGAAAAGAGAGCTAGTAGATATATACAGGGCTTTTCATGCCAAAAAAGCTGAATACACATTTTTCTCTAGTGCACATGGAACATTCTCCAAGATAGACCACATGCTAAGCCACAAAGCATACCTCAATAAAATTAAAAAGATAGAAATTGTGTCAGCTATCTTTTCAGATCATGATGCACTGAAAATGGAAGTTAACCGTACACAGAAACAGGGAGTCAAACCAAACACCTGGAAACTGAACAGCTCACTCCTGAACAACAAATGGGTCATAGAAGAAATCAAACAGGAAATCCAAAGATTTCTGGAAACAAATGAAAATGAAGACACCAACTATAAGAACTTGTGGGACACGGCAAAAGCCGTGTTAAGAGGGAAATTTATAGCTCTGCAAGCATTCATCAGGAAACAAGAAAGGGCCCACATAAATAACCTGACTACACAGCTGAAGACATTAGAGAAAGACCAACTATATATATAAAACTTTAAATTATATATAACTATATATATAACTATACACACATATATATAATATATAATATATATTATATACATGTATGTATATAACTATACACACATATATAATATATAATATATATATTATATATGTGTGTATAGTTTTATATATATAGTTATATATAATTAGCCCAGCGGGTAGGGCGTTTGCCTTTCACGCGGCCGGCTCATGCCGCCCGGGTTCAATCCCGGCATCCCATATGGTCCCCGAGCACCGCCAGGAGTAATTCCTGAGTGCAGAGCCAGGAGTAACCCCTGAGCATTGCCGGGTGTGACCCAAAAAGCAAAAAAAAAAATAAATAAATAAAAAAATAAAGTTATATATATATAGAAAGCTTTGTATATACATATATATACATATATGTGTGTGTATATATATATATATATATATATATATATATATATATATATATATATACATACCTGCCCTTCCGAGGAGAGTATTTCAAGCCCAGGAATGCTTGAGCCACAGATGCAGATACCTCAGGCAGCGCAGATACCAGCTCTCCCCATTGAACCCCCTGCACCCCACTGACCATGAGAGGGACTTCTGGCTGAGTCTACCATCCCGATAGAGCCTCAGAAGAACCCACAGGAACCCACATACCATACTGGCAGCGATCTCCATAATCTATACTCCACAGCTCTTCAGATCTCCACCCAAGAGATTAAGCCAATCTCCAGCCTGGCTTATCAGAGACCCAAGGAACCTACCCTTCAGAGGAGAGTATTTCAAACCCAGGAATGCTTGAGTCACAGACGCAGATACCCCCCAGGCATCGCTGATACCAGCTCTTCCGTTCAGCGCGCGCCACTGTGTGGCCATGCGATTTATCTCCACACCCTCTCAGAGAGCCCTGCAAGCTACTGAGAATATACCATCTGCACGGCAGAGCCTGGCAAGCTGTCCGATGTGTATTCGATATGCCAAAACCAGTAATAAAAATGTTTATCTTCCCGACCCTGAAAGAGCCCTTAATACTGCAGAACTAAGAAGGACGAACAAGAAGTGCCTGATAAAATTTCAAGGCAAAACTAGGCTGCCAAAATGAAGAAGGACTAAAATGACTACTTTCTTTTTTCTTTTTTTTTTCTAAATTAATACTTTATTATACCACCGTGAGATACACAATTACAATGTTGTTCATGTTTGGAGGTTTCGGTCACACAGTGTTCCAGCACCCGCCTCCACCAGTGCCCATATCCCACCACCAATGTCCCCAATTCCCTCCCCCTCCCATAGCCTGCCTAAATGGCAGGTTAAAATGACTGTACTTTCAATGCACGTAGCTGGCATCAAAAGCATATATTGAGGACTTGATGGTGCAAGCACAAAAGATCAAGTACGACATCATTGGTCTGACTGAGACGAGGAGGCATCAATCACATCATGTTGTTTTTGACACCAGAGAGAACTCTTCCTAGGAACATGCGACTTAAGAGGCATTGGTGGCATTGGTGTCCTTGTCAACACGAACATGGTCACGAACATTGATTCATTTGAATGCCTAACAAACCGGATAGGACGATTACACTTGAAGAGATGTGGCCCACTGCCAGCAATTTCTATCTTCGTTGTCTATGCACCAACATCCACATGCAAGGAAGATGAAATTGAGAAATTCTACATGGAACTGGAGGAGTTCTATAAAAAAAGATCACACCTTCTACAAGATCATAGTCGGTGATTTTAATGCCAAGATAGGTCCAAGAAGATCGGCGCAAGTACTCCACATCGGGACCCATGGCCTAGAATGGAACTAACAGAGTGAGAGACTATTGAGAGACTATCTGAGTTCATCATGTCCACCAAGACCATTCATGGGAACTCACAGATCCAGAAGGCTGAATCAAAACATTGAACGTGGGAATCTCCTGGTGGACAGTTTCACAATGAAATTGACCACATCATCTTCAATTGAAGGTTTTGCCTGACCGATGTCACTGTCGTCCCAAAATTCCAAATAGGATCAGACCACCGCCTCCTTCGGGCAAAAATTCTACTTCACGCAACGGGGAGAAAAGGCTGCAAAGTTTAAGAAGAGAACTCCCAGAACGACCCACCAATTGGGAACTCTATGACACCATTGCGGCAACATGGGAAGATACCAGCATTGACAACATCGATGAAGAATACAACCGACTGATTCAGCACCTCCATGATTGTGCAAAGAATGCTGAGAGAGAGAAAGCCACAAAAGCACGCCTGTCTTCAAAACTCTCGAGCTCATTCGCCAGCGTGGCAAGGCGCGAGCCTCAGGTGACCAAATGCTAACATCCAAGTTCGCAAAGCAGTGCAGAGAAGTGATAAAGGAAGACCTCAAAGAGAGAAGAGAAGAAATACTGGAAGATGCAGCAGAAGCCAAGAAAAGCATTCGCAATGCCCGCCTGTCCTTCCCAATTATAAGACCAAGATGACTGCCCTCCGATGTCCTGATGGATCTATCACATCTTCCAGAAAGGCAATGGAGAGGGATTATCCACGTCTTCTACTCAGATCTCTTTAACAGCATGTCCACCTGCCCTCATACCAAATTCCACGGGATGGATATGTCGTTCCCAATGTTCTCCCTTCTGAAATCTGACATGTCATTTCGTCAGTAAAGAAGGGAACATCACCAAGCCCAGACAAAGTGAGACCTGGACACCTGGAGAATCTGCCTTCAGTACTCATCAATACACTGGTTCGGCTATTCACACACTACCTGTCCGAATGCAAGGTGCCCTTCCAGTGGAAAACCAGCAGAACAGTTCTACTATTCAAGAAGGGAGACATTGTCACGGCATTGGCGACTATCACCCCATCTGCCTGTTGTCCATCATCTACAATCTGTTCACTCTAGTCATCCTGAACAGGATTGGCAGAACATTAGTTGAAGGGCAACCTGCAAGCAAGCTGGCTTCCGAAAAGAATTCAGTACAATCGACCTGGGTTTGTAGGGAGTTCAAACGCTGCTCTGTCTCACATTCATTGATTTAAAGAAAGACTTTGAATCTGTGGAGACCAAAGCGGTTATTGAAGCCCTAGCCAAACAAGATCCTTCTTGAGCTGTATTACGGATTCACCACCAGGATCTCACCATTCTACAAAGAAGTGATCATTGATGTCAAAAGAGGGGTTCAGCAGGGTGATACCATTTCACCAAAACTCTTCAGTGCCACCCTCGAGAACATCATGCAACAATTAGAATGGGAAGGAATGGGAGTGAAGATAGATGGTTGGCAACTACACCACCCCTGCTTCGCTAATGACATCATCCTAATAACACCAAACATTAGCCAAGCTGCACAAATGCTGGCTGACTTTGACCGAGAATGTGAAAGATAGGTCTAAGCTGAATCTCAACAAAACTATGTTCATGAAAAATGAACTAGTTCCAGAGGCCCCATTCACTTTTTTTTCCTTTTTGGGTCACACCCGGCAATGCTCAGGGGCTACTCCTGGCTCTGCACTCAGAAATTACTCCTGGTGGTGCTCGGGGGACCATATGGGATGCCGGGATTGAACCTAGGCCGGCAGAGGCCGGCCGAGTGCAAGGCAAATGCCCTACCTGCTGGGCTATCGCTCTGCACCCCCCCATTCACTCTTGATGGAACAAACATCTCTGAATGCAGCAGTTATGTGTACCTAGGTTGAGAAGTCAACATGATGGACGACCTAAAACCTGAGCTGCACAGAAGGAGGACAGTGGCATGGAATGCCATCAAAAGTATTGAAGAAATAGCTAAAAGGACAAAGAACCTCCGGCTCCGGGCACAGCTCTTCGATCCACCATTCTCCCTATAGGGAGATCTGGGCCCTACGAAAGCAGGATGAGAATGCTATTCGGGTCTCTCAAAGAGGAGAAAGAGCTATGCTTGGAATATCACGCCTCACTCAAGTGAGAGAAGGAATCTGGAGTTCCGACCTTTGTCGCCATTCCAGAGTCAGGGATGCTGTCTCGTTTGCCAATGCATCGAAAATCAGATGAGCTGGACATGTAATGTGATTTGGAGACACCGCTGGACTAGAGCCGTTACTGACTGGATCCCACGGGACATCAAAAGATCACATGGCCGCCCACCTACAAGATGGTCAGACTTCTTCATCAAGACCCTGAATGAATGGTTTGAGGCTCTTCGTATTCCTGAAGCAAGCAGATGCCATTGGGCTACAGTGGCACATGGTAGGGTCAAATGGAAATATACTCGCGCCCACCCGAGGAAATCAACGAACAAGGGGATGTCTAGTGATCTAATGATCTAACTATATATATAACTATATGTAACTATATATAACTATATATAACTATATATAGCTCTCTCTCTCTCTATATATATATATATATACATATAGTCACTGCAGGGACACACATACACGTCCCTAGGCCAAAGCTATAGAGCAGCAGGTAAGGCAAGACATCTGCCTTGCATATGCCAACCTGGACTCAATCCCTGGCATTCCACATGGTCCTCCAAGCACTGTCAGGAGTAATTCCTGAGTGCAGAGCCGATATAAGCCCTGAGCAATGCTGGGTATGACCCAAAAAGTAAAAAATAAATAAGCAAACTTCCAACTTCCAAATAATGAAGGCAACCGGAAGATACCATGAGGACCATGCTGTGGCTTAGGGCACCTGCTTTGGAAGCACAGATTTGAGACATGGAAACCCTGAAGCCCCACATGCACAGGCACATTCCGGCAGCCCCTCTGTGTGCAGCCTCCAGAATGGCTGTTTCCAGTCAAGTCTTAGCCAGATGGGCATGAGCACCACACCTGAAGTGTGAGCCTCAACCAGAATGTGAGCCCTGGTGTGTGCTGGCAAGCACAGCCACGAAAAGGAGCCCACGCCAGCAGGTATGTGAGAGCAGCCCTTCCTGATCCACAAACTGACAAGGTGTGAGTGCAAGCCCGGTCACTGCAGAGCCATCAACAAAAGGAAGGGGCAGCTGGGAGGGAATAAAGCCAAGCAGGTGATTGATCCATGGAAAACGACACTAGGAGAGAAGAAGCAGGGTCCAGCTGGCAGAGGGCATTTAAGACACGTGATGTGCAGAAGTCTGGGATTTAGACTATGCGAACAAGGCTGAGGAATGAGTTTGAAAATACAAGAACAGGCATTTAAGAGCAGTGGAGAAACTCGCCTGACCCCAGAAGTTCGATTTCATTTGCAATTAGGGAAATCCATATCTAATTAAATGACCTAACATTTCACACACATGTACACACAAAGTGGGACAAACATTAGTGTGGGTGAAAAAGTGGATCAAAGGGGAAATTTTTTGTTAAATTTCCTAAAACATTCAATTTAGGAAATCATTTGTCATCTCATAATGTTGAGCTGAAGGCCTAGTGATTTTCCTCTTAATTTGTACATCCTAAAGAAATGAGTTAATAAATCAATATGTGATAGCATATACATGTTTATAATGGCATCTTTTTTTTTTTTTTTGCTTTTTTGGGTCACACCCCGGCGATGCTCAGGGGTTACTCCTGGCTCTGCACTCAGGAATTACTCCTGGCGGTGCTCGGGGACCATATGGGATGCCGGGATCGAACCCAGGCCGGCAGGCCGGCCGCTGCAAGGCAAACGCCCTACCCGCTGGGCTATCGCCTCCGGCCCCTATAATGGCATCTTTTGAAACAGCAAACAGCAGGCAATAACCCAATACCATCCTATCAATAGAAGAAAGACAAATAGAATATAGAAGAGGTATAATGGAATTCCTTACAACAGTAGGAATTATTGAGCAACCTGTCTTGATGTGCATTGGTGTTTAAAAGCAGGGTCCTTGGAAACAAGTCACAGTGGAATGATGGCCACCACCATAAGCCTCCAGAAGCAAAGCCAAGCCTGTCTCATAGGGACATGTCACAAGCCGTGACATGATGAAGAGTGACGAGCATTTTGAAAGGACATTGAGGCCACCCGCTCAACAGGTGCTAACGACAGCAGGATTTCTCGGTCATTTACCAACTGCAGCCCTCTCCCACCGTACTTCCTTCCTGTGGCCATCTTGTCTGTCAGCTACCCCTAGCTTTACGCTGTGCCCTCTCCTGCTTTTCTGTTGCCTTCTCCTTGTTCTAACATTCCGCAAGGCCTCAGGCTTTCTAAAAGCCATAACATACTCTTCTGCAGACTTGATTTCTCCCCTCTGTGAATAGAAGCTCTGCCATGGCACATGGTCCATGAATGTCTGTGAGATTTTGGCTTCAAGGGGGCCCAAGAAGCCTGCTGGGAGCTCCCTTTGAGAGCCCCTCGGGGCTTGAGGTCCTGTCCATGTCTCTGCACAGCTGGACAGTGGGCACTTTATTTCCCAAATCTATCTGAGGCTCTGGCATGCTCCCGGAGCTCCAGTGGAGCTCGAGTGGTCCTGCCTCTGAAAAGTGCCTTTCAGGGGACAAGCAATAGAGGCCTTGTTCCCAGTGGAGAACGCACAGAGGTGAGGGCTTGCATTTCCCCATTTCTAGCACACACAGTTTGCATTTTTATGGCCTTCAAAAATGAAGCTTTTTTCCCCCTGCCTAATCTTAAAAGCAAATATTTCCTCCACTTTAAAAAATGCTGGCATTTAAAATCCAGTATATGCTGGCAACTTACGTGGGAAATAGATGTGCAGAACACTTAGTAGTGATTGAACGCATAAAACATTTTTCTTCTGTTGTGTGACAGCTGGATGCTTTTCAACTTCCTGCTCACTGCACAGGCCCTGAGCTTGCAGTGCTGGGGGTTTGCCTCCCTCTCTCCCCCTCCTTCTTGCTTTACTACTTCATCTTTGGGAACACGCAAAATGGTTTTGATTACATAATAGCTGCAAACTTTATATCTCCCCCCTTCAATTGTTACACATCATAAACAGAAGAGTGAGCTGCAGATCCCATTAGACACAGGGGGCCTTCCACATTGATACGGTTCTTAATAGAAGTGTCTGTCAGAGAGAGGAATGCGGGGTGGGGGTGGTCTGAGAGGTGCCCACACTCTGACTACCACCCACTCAGCCTCAAGAGTCACTAGACCCTGAGTCTGGTCGAGGCCAGCGTTGACGCTCACAGCCTGGGCCAACCCTGTTGGCTTCGCTTCTCCTAGCACAAGCTGGAGTCTATGAGAAGAATCGTAAGAGTGAATCTAGACAGAGAGTGTTCAGAACACGGTTCAGGGCAGAGTCCTCTCGAGTTTCTTCTCCCTCCTTGAATCTGCAGCTTTGATTTCAGAGTGTTTCTTCCCACACTGACTGGTCAGAAAGGGCCGGCCCCACGAGAGGGGAATGCGCTGAGAGCTGGCAGTGGGGAATGAACATTCAGAGCAGCCAGTGCAGAGACCCACGCGATGAGCCAGCGCATGTACGGCTGGCCAACAGTGGAGCCCGCAAAGCACGACCTGGGCAGTTAGTGGACGCAGGTTAGTGGACCTAACGCAGCAAATCGCCCCAGTGCCAAAAATACCTACTTTCCTCACCCCTGGTGACGACCAGAATGGGGACGTAGACTCAGGAAGTTTTGCCTTCAGGGAGGCGGAACACTAGCATCAGATCCAATAATTCTGGCTCCCACCAGACAAATATTTTAAGTAGCACTCCCACGTGTCCCCCAGCCATGCCCCACCACTTCCACCAAGGACCAAACTTTCTATGTAACTTAAAATGTAGTCCAGAAGAAAGCTCAAGAATATTTATAGGAATGCAAAGTGATCCAGTACTTCCTTCATCTCACCAGATAAAATTCAAATGCCTGGTCCCACCCCCTCACCCCATGCCCCTCCCCCCAAAAAAAAAGTCCAGTCACATCCAGGTGGAGGAAACCTGTAATATGCAATGAGGAAAGAAGGCAATCCACTAAAAATCTGACAAAACTGACACAGATGTTTGAATGAGCGGACAAGGATGTAAAAACAGTTACTGTAACTGTATTCCATATGTTCAAACAATTGTGTAATGACATAAAAGAAATTCTTAAAAAACAAATCAAATTTCTAGTGATGAAAACGAAGTCTAAAATGAAAAATACACTGACAGGGGTTAGCTAGAGAACAAAAGATGAACCTAAAAAATAGGTGAATTCAAGAGCAGACTAAGAGGGGGGAGATTTGCTTGCAGCCTACCAGGCTTGGTCCCTGTCACCAAATGGTCCCTTGATGACCCTTGGGTGTGGTTCTGGAAGTTCCCAGGACAAGAGTGTTGGGGTCCCCCTAACACTACCAGGCCCAAGAAGCACCACATATTCAGGCCCTCAAACTAAGCCAGTGTCTTGGTTGGCCAAGGAGCACCTTGAGGGGCACTTGGGCCCCCTACGCATAAAGAGATGAAACAAAATAAAGCAATATAAGCTAAGATAAAGCATGCAGAGGAGGGAGAATTGAGAGATTAAACAAAACACCATCCAGGAGCTTCCAGCAAGCTGACAGAGGTTTCTGAAAGAGACATGAAGAGAAGGTTCTGTGGTCGAGAAACAAGAGGCACTAATCTGTACACACAAAATACACTTGAGCTGTACACGCCTATCTTGAGCTGTACACACAAGATACACTGAAGTTGTACACACAAGATACACCCTAAGCTGTACACACAAGATACACCTAAGCTGTACACACGAAATACACCTAAGCTCTACACACGAGATACACTTAAGCTGTACACACGAGATACACCTAAGCTGTACACACAAGATACGCTTAAGCTCTACACACAAGATACACTTAAGCTCTACACACGAGATACACTTAAGCTGTACATACAAGATACACTTAAGCTGTACACATGAGATACACCTGAGCTCTACACATGAGATACACTTAAGCTGTACACACAAGATACACCTAAGCTGTACACACGAGATACACTTAAGCTGTAAACACAAAATACACTTAAGCTGTACACACAAAATGTACAGCTGCTTTAGTTCCAAGCTCAGGAAATCTGGCAAAAACTACCCCCACCCAGTCCAATCATATTCTTTATGGAAATATTTTTCCCAGCTACTTTTTGATTTAGACAGATCACTCTTCAATGATCTGTCTCTTCTTGAACAAGCTTGGGTAGTTTTTAATCTGTAAAGGAAATAGTCCATTCCCTTTAAATTGTTGATCTGGTGAGTTTTATCAAACATTAAGGGAAGAAATAAGACCAACCCTGTACAAGACCAAAGAATCTTGAAGATGAGTGAGTGCTTCCTCATTTATTGGTTTCCAGCATTACTTGAGCACCAAACAGAAAAACGTTATACAGAAAGACAATGATACCATTTATGCTGTTGCAGGACACCTAAGAGCCTCAGCATCTGCCCTGGATTGCCTCCTGCAGGTCACTTCGTAGATAGGGGGTAGTCTAAAAGTGGCAGTTTATCTGACCATGTATTCTGTACTGGCTGGTATAAATATTCTCTCGTGCTACCACAATCATCGTGGGACTAGCTAGATCTTACCAGCATATTTGCCTGGCCACATTGGATCTCTAAGTAATTAGACCAGTGAGAAATGCTGTTTGCCTCTAAGAAAGCAAGCATGGCTCCCTGATAACTCAAAGGCAACTAAAATACAAAACTACCATGAAGTAGACGAGACTCTTGTGAAGGCTTGGAGAAATATTTAACTGGCATTAGTATAGTCTTTGGTACAGAGACATGCCCTCTCAGAAATCCCATTCTCTACCCTATAAAGGCATTTCCAGGCAGATCTTGGCTCAAGACATTAGCATCTAAAAGGGCCTAGGTGAGGTGCTGGGAGAAATTATCTGAGGGCATTTGACCCTCTCCCCCCCACCCTGTGTCCCATAAAAGTGGGAGATCTGAGTTGCAGGGGGATAAAACTAGCCTGCTTCCTCTCTTGTGCTCTCTCTTTTTGGGCTCTTTTGAGGCTTGCACTCTTCTTGGGTCCCTGAGTCTTGACTTTGCCTCCTCTACAGGGCCTTAACACGTGATGGCCGCCATCTTGGCCTACATGTGGCTGGGGAATCCTAAGCACAAGGTTTTTCCTATTGCTGATTTGTATGCTTGAACCTGTGATAAGTAAAGCATTTTAAAACCTTGCCGGATTCCTGAGTTTTCATCCATTCTCCACCGACTTTGGAGGTAGAAGGGAACTTGCTTCCTGGTACTGTTGGGGGACCCCAGCGGCATCCCCGACAGTACACAACTTCTAAATAATATTTGATCCAAGTACATGCAACAATACCAAAAAAAGGAATTTCATTAATAGGTGGCTTGTTTGAGAAATACAAGGTTGATTTAACTTAGAAATCAATGTATTTTTCCTATTAAAGTGTCAAAAGATAAACTTTGCAGTAGTCTTAATAGATGTAGACAAAGCATTGTTAAAAATCCACATCACTCCTGATTAACATTCTCAATAAACCAGTCACAGAAGGGAAATTTCTCAGTTGTAGAGGAAGGGCATCGACACAGGCACAGGGATAGAGCTTGACAGTGAGATGCTTCCCCCTTTCAGGGTGCCAGTGTGCACCCTGGTGTTGCCCAGGGGTCTCTGCAGCCTCGGATGCCCAGAATGCAGCAGAGTGCAGTGGCCTCTGGCACACCACAGCCAGGGGTTAGAGGGCCCCACAGGTGAAGAGTGGTGAACCCCTGAGCCCAGGGGAACACCCCAGCCAGCACATGTGTGACCCCCGGAAAACTATTTCCATAAAACTCCAGGAAATAGAAACAAATCTAAGAAATTGGGAGAAAGCAATGCCCTGGTGAAGGTTCTAGGGAAGGGAGAGACTCAGAGGGCGCTGTGCGGGTGATGGATAAAACGTGATTCAAACCTTCCTGATGATCTTAGGATACATACATACTAAAACCCATCATAGATTTTACATACATGAGTTTTTATGTGACCATTATATTTTGATAAAACTATTAAAGGGGCCTGAGCAGTAGTATAGTGGATTATCCATTTGCCTTGCACACGGACACTCCAGGTTTGATCCCCAGCACCCTACATGGTCCCCAAGCACCATGAGAAGCAATTCCTGAGCACAGATCCAGGAATAAGCCCTGAGCATCGCCAGGTGTGCCCCCCCAAAGAAACCAATAAAATGACACTTTTCTCTTTCCATTGATTAGCTATCCTTTAATTGCTCCAAATTCATCCATAATTAAGCCACTGACATCTCTTCCTGTATTATTTTCAGAGACTTACTTTCCGCTTGAAATTCTGAAAGAGGACAACTTCAGTTCCTGAAGACCTTAGGGGTGTTACCGGCCACTGAGCTACTGATTAAGACTATTTCTATAATTCTGTCCTGTTTTTGTATTTCATACTAAGCAAAGCACCAAGAATTAATCACTAGAAAACTCAAGAGGAATAGATTTTTCTAGAAGGTTTTAACTGCTTGCAAGAGAAGCACTGCTGCTATCTCCCCAGCCATACACACAGTTTAATAAAAATCTTTACAAACTTTTTTTTGTTTGGGGCCACACCCATTGATGCTCAGGGATTACTCCTGAGGCTCTGCACTCAGATTCCTGGCAATGTTCAAGGGACCATATGAAAAGCCAGGGGTCGAGCCCACATGCAAGGCAAGTGTGTACCCTACCTGCTGTACTGTACTTCCTGACCTCTTTACACTATTTTAAAAATTCTGTCTTAAGATCCAGCACCCATTCATGATAAAAACTTCACAAAATGGGAATTGAAAGAACTTTCCTCAATATCGTCAAAGTCATCTACTGCAACCCCACAGTAAGAATTATTTTCAATAGGGGGAAACTAACAGCCTTACTCTTAAGATCAGGGACAAGACAGGGTTGACCACTATCACCACTTTTATTCAACATAGTACTGGAAGTACTGGACATAGCAATTAGGAAAGAAAAGAGACATTAAGGGCATTCAGATTGGAAGAGAGAAGCCAAACTATCACTATTTTCAGATTACATGGTTATATATTTAGAGGACCCCAAGCGCTCTGCCAAAAAGCTCCTAGAAACAATAGATATGTAGAGTAGAGTTGCAGGTTACAAAACCAACACACAAAAAATTCCATGGCTACCCCATCAAAAAATGGGGAGAAGAAATGGAAAGAAACTTCCAAAAAGAAGAAATTCAAATGGCCAAAAGGCAGATGAAAAAGTGCTCTTTCTGGCGTGGATGCAGGGAAAAGGGGACTCTCATACATTGTTGGTGGGAATGTCGACTTGTACAACCTTTCTGGAAAACAATATGGACATTCCTCCAAAGACTAGAAATTGAGCTCCTTTTGACCCAGCCATACTACTCCTGGGAATATACCCTGGGAAGCCAAAAACACACAGCAGAAACACCATCCGCACTTTTATTTTCATAGCAGCACTGTTCACAATAGCCAGAACCTTGAAACAACCAGTATGCCCGAGAACTGATGACTGGATAAAGAAACTGTGGTACATCTACACAATGGAATACTATGCAGCTGTTAGGGAAAATGAAGTTATGTAATTTGCCTATAAATGAATGGACATGGAAAGGATCATGTTAAGTGAAATTAGAAGGAAAGAGAGAGACATAGAATGAATGCATTTATTTGCATGACATAAATATATCAGGTGATCTTACCAAAAGTGGAAATTACCACAAACGTGTGGGAGTCAGAGGTTAGGTAAGACAGAGAAGGGAACATGTGTGAATAAATGTCAAAAGGGCTGATACCAACATAGAACTGAGTATTAAATACAGGCAAAAAAAAATGTACATGATGTCTTCTAAGTGTATGTAGTGCAACCCACAATGTGTAAGAGAAGGAAAAGAGAAAGAGGGAGAGAGAAAAGAGATAAAGGACCTGCCATTTAGGCAGGCTATGGGGACATTGGTGGTGGGGAAATGGGCACTGGTGGAGGGTGGGGTGCTGGAACACTATGTGACCGAAACCTCCAAACATGAACAACGTTGTAATTGTATATCTCACGGTGGTATAATAAAAAGTTTAAAAAAAAAAAGAAAAAGTGCTCTTTATCATTTATCATCAAGGAGATGCAAACCAAAACAACAATAAGGTATCATCTCCCACTACAGAGAATGCCATATATCCAAAAGAGCAAGAACAATCAGTGCTGTTGTGGATGCTGGGAGAAAGGAACTCTCATTCATTGTTGGAGGGAGTGCCGAATAGTCCAGTACTTTTGCAAAACAATATGGACATTCCTCTGAAAACTAGATATTGAGCTCCCATTTGACCTGCAATATTACTCCTAGCCTGGCAAGCTGCTTGTGTTGTATTTGATATGCCAAGTACCAGTAACAATTATGTTAGGTCATTCCCATGACCTAATATAAAGTTTGAGGCCGCTTCCAGCAGCGCGGTTCATCAATAAATGCTGGAGGTCAGAGGTGACTACAAGAGTATGCCACCTGCACGGCAGAGCCTGGAAAGCTACCCATGTTGTATTTGATATGCCAAATACCAGTAACAATTAGACCTCATTCCCATGACCTGATGGAATGGTTTGAGGCTCTTTATGTTCCTGGAGCAAGCAGATGCCCTTGGGCTCTACTAGCATGAGACTGGACATATAGAGATGTTACTGGAGACTGCTCAAGCAAATTGATGATGAACAGGAAGATAGTGATAGTGATCACTCCTAGGACTATACCTGGAGACCTAAAAACACACAGCAGAAGCACTATCTGCAATTCTATATTAAACACAGCTCTATTTATGATAGCCAGAATCTGGAAACAATCAGAGTGCCCGAGAACAAAAGACTGGATAAAGAAACTGTGGTACATCTACACAATGGAATACTATGCAGCTATCAGAAAAGATGAAGTCATGAAATTTACCTGCAAATGGGTGAACATGGAGACTATCATGCTGAGCAAAATTAGTCAGAAGAATAAGGACAGATATAGAATGGCTGCATTCATTAATGGGATATACATATAACTAGTGTTCTATTAATTATGGGAAATATTAACACCAGACTAGAACTAAGCATTGAATGTACACAAAGAGATTTACATGATAATTCCTAAATGTCTGAACGGCAAGCCACAATGTGTAAGAGAACAAAAGAGAGAAAGAAGAGAGAGAAAGAAGAAAAGGAAAAGTGCCTGCTATAGAGGAAGGCTAGTGTAGGGGAGAGAATTTGGTGCCATTGATGGTGGGAATAGGGCACTGGTTGAGGGGCAGGTGCTGGAATAATGTACGACTGAAACCCAGTCATGAACATTTTTGCAATTGTGTATCGCACAGTGATATAACAATTTTTTTTCTTAAACTCCGAGGCTTTCCTATATGCAAATAATGAAAGAGAATAAAGAGATATTTTTAAAAAAATCCCATTCACAATCTTGCCTCAGGAAGTCAAGTACCTCGGAATTAGCATAACTAAGGACATCAAAGATCTGTACAAAGAAAATTACAAAACGCTGCTTCAAGAAATAAGAGAAGTTGCAAGAAAATGGAAACAGATTTCCTGCTCATTGATTGGGAGAATTAACATTCTCAAAATGGCAATACTCCCTAAAACATTATACCAATTCAATGCAGTCCCCATAAGGATACCCATGACATATTCCAAAGAAATTGACCAAACATTCCTGAAATTTATATGAAACAATAAACCCCACGAATAGCCAATGCAATCCTTGGGAAAAAAAGATGGGAGGCATCACCTTTCCCGACTTCAAACTGTACTACAAAGCAGTAGTAATTAAAACAGCATGGTATTGCATGGTATTGGAGTAAAAACAGACCTGTGGACTATGGAATAGAGTTGAGATTCCTGACACACAGCCTCAAATATGTGATCATTTAATTTTTGATAAAGGAGCAAACAATACAGAAGTGGAGCAAGGAAAGCTTCTTCAACAAGTGGTGCTGGGGAAACTGGGCAGCTATATGTAAAAAAAAATGAACTTAGACCTCTAACACCAGGCACAAGAGTCAGATCAAAATGGATTAAGGAGCTCAATATCAGACCTGAATCCATAAAGTACACTGAAGAAAACATAGGAAAAATCCTCCACGACACTAAAGCTCTAGGCATCTTCAAAGATGAAACACCACTGACAAAGCAAGTGGAAGCAAAGATGAACATACGGGACTACAAGAAACTAACAAGCTTCTGCACCTCAAAACAAACTGTGACCAAGATACAGAGACAGCCCACAGAGTGGGAAAGAATATTTACCCAGTACCCATCTGATAAGGGGTTGATATATCAGACACTGGTAGAACTTTACAAGAAGAAACAGCCAACCCCATCAAAAAATTGGGAGAAGAAATGAACAGAAACTTCCAAAAATAAGAAATTTGAATGGCCAAAAAGGCATATGAAAAAATGCTCATAATCACTAATCATCAGGGAGATGCAAATCAAAACAACAATGAGATATCATCTCACACCACAGAGACTGGCACACATCCAAAAGAGCAAGAACAATCAGTGCTGACATAGATGCAGGAGAAAAGGACTCTCATTCATTGTTGATGGGAATGTCAACTGGTCCAGCCTTTTTGGCAAACAATATGGACATTCCTCCAAAAATTAAAAATTGAGCTCCCATTTGATCCAGCAATAACACTCCTGGGAATATACCTTGGGAGGCCAAAAACACACAGTAGAAACACCATCTATACTGCTATATTCATAGTAGCACTATTCACAATAGCCAGAACCTGGAAACAACCAGAGTGTCCGAGAACAGATGACTGGATAAAGAAACTATGGTACATCTACACAATGGAAACTATACAGCTGTCAGGAAAAACGAAGTTATGAAATTTGCCTAAAAAATGGATGGACATGGAGAGGATCATGCTGAGTGAATTTAGCCAGAAGGAAAAGGGCAGATATAGAATGACTGCATTCATTTTTTGGGATAGAAAATAAATAGTATGATACTAATATCCAAGGCCAGAAAAAACAAGGATCAGGAGATCTTGTCAGTGGGTGGAATCGACTGCAAGTGTGTGGGAGTCAGAGGTTAGGTAAGACAGAGAAGGGAGTATTGTGCTAATAATTGTTGGAAATATCAGCCTAGATAATATCAACCTAGATATGCCTAGATATCAGCCTAGATAATATCAGCCTAGATAATATCAGCCTAAATGGTAATATCAGCCTAGAACTGAGGATTGAATATAGGCAAAGGGATATACATGATAACCTCTAATTGTATGTATTGCAAGCCACAATGTGTAAGAGAAGGGAAGACAGAGAGATGGAGAGAGAAAAAGAGGAGAGAGAGAGAGAGAGAGCGAGAGAAAGAGATAAAGAACCTTCTATAGAGGCAGGCTGGGGTGTGGGGAGGGAATCAGGGGACATTGGTGGTGGGAAATGTGCACTGATGGAGGGATGGGTGCTGGAACACTGTATGACTGAAACTTAATCATGAACAATTTTGTAACTGTATATCTCACAGTCTGGATTTGGAAAATCCAGACTCCCCAATTTGTCAGAGCTCCACACAGCATAAGAGCTGATCACAAGTCTGGCTCGCGTGTCTGCTTTGCAGCAGTGCGGTTCATCAATAAATGCAGAAGATGAGAGGTGACTACAAGAGTATCCCCATGCACGGCAGAGCCTGGCAAGCTACCCATGTCGTATTTGGTATGCCAAATACCAGTAACAATTATTGACCTCATTCCCATGACCTGGTGGAATGGTTGGAGGCTCTTTATATTCCCGGGTGAGCAGATGGTCTTGGACTACACTAGCATGTGACAGGACATATGGACATGTTAATGGTGCCCGCTCAAGCAAATCGATGAACAATGGGAAGAAAAGTGATACAAGTGATAATAAAATTTTAAAAATAAATAAAAACATATATATTGGAAAAATTGTCTTAAGAATATCATTCCCAGTCCACCTTTACTCATATTAAACTATTGTTTCAAGCTATTTCTCATTTTAATCTTTTTCCTGAGAGAGGTGAGGTGACCAGGTATACAGAGACCTCTGCCTGGAAAGTAATAGTAACACACTTCGAAAAGGATTGGCATCTCTGCATTGAAAGCTATCATTCTTCTTGTAAGGAAAGAATTGGCTGAGGCTGAATTTCCTCAGGGAAAGGATTCAATCCCTTTCCTTGGTAAAATGGTCTACTTCCAGAGAAAGGCAGACAGTGGTTTGGTGGACATGGAGGGTTTCTACAATAATGTCTGAACAGCATGAGGCATGCGGGCAAAGGGAAGGAGTACTGGAAGCTAAGAAGTCCTGCACCGTGCATCAGTTGTGTGTGACACAACTGATCTTGTGTCATCAGCTATGTGTGACATCAGTTCTGCCCTGGGGCTATGCAAAAGGGGCCCTGCAGCTGTTGAGAAGGGAAGCTAAAGGGAGCCACAGAACACATGCCTTTGTTTCATTCATGGGCGTTATGCAGATGGCCTCTCACTTTGATGAATGTGTAGAAGGGAAGCCCAGGGAGTCCCTCAAAGACCAGTATGCAACCTGCTTTTGGGGACCACGTGTCAACAAGAGCTGTCGATGGGGTGGTTGGCCCCTCTGCTCACTCTGGATCAAACCAAGAAATTGCAACAGGAGAGACAGGTCTGTTAGGAGACATGCAGTATCCCAGGACCACCGTCTGGGATCAATGTTCTTTGTCCATTGTTTCATTCTGGGCACACCGAACCTACACTCATCTTCCTTTGCTTAATTCTCCAGCATCTTTGCTTCGGTGCTTCTCCCTGAAAGTTCCTGCTCAAAGCTTCCTGTCCCTTAAGGCCCTGCTTACAGTTCCTATCACTTTAGTTGATCTCCACTGTGATGGTCTCTTCTTAATTGATAAAACCATTAAATCCTTCACAGTTTGTATCGGCCTTTCTACTTTGATGAATAACAATGCAGTACAGGACATTAGAATTATTTATAATGAATCCCTCAGGTTTTAAGTAACTTGGGGTCTAAATAATTGTTAAATACATCAGAGCTTCTGCTTATTCCAGCAAAACAGAAGTTACTCTCCGATTGGTGCCAATCACAATCATGAGGTAGATTTCTGGTCACACTCAATATTCCAATGCAAGTGTTGCACCCCAAAGAGTACACTGGAATTTGAGGGGCACTGTCTTTTGGAGAAAATCTCCCTGGACTTTCTAGACTATTTGGAAATGATCACAATAGATGAAAGGCATTTAAGGATCTCTTGGTCTAGACAAAGTAGATGGCATAGCTGGTTGGAAGGTCCCTCAAAAGAGTCCAGCCCCTTCACTATCTGTCACTCCATTCCTTGGCTTCTTGACTAGAAACCTAACTGAAATCAAATTGTTTCATCTTTAGCCATATAATAAGCTGCCAATTGTCAGCTGAGAAAATTTCTTGCCTTCTATATCCATGTTCAAAACTGAAAAGGGGTTCGGAGGACAGGATCTGTACAACTTACTCCTAATTAAATGGATCTCTTAGGAATGGATTATTTTTGTCTTCAGCCTTCCCCTCTCTGGGGGTCTCCTTCCAGCAGTTCACATCCATTCACTCTCCCAGGAACCCAGACTTTCCCAAGAGTAGTTCTGCTCATTTTTTTACTTTGTTAGTTTTTAATAAAGCCAAATGTCTACTGTCCACCTGCATCTTTTTCCCTCTGGGGGCATGCATCATGAGGCAGATGTGGTGTGAAATAACTAACCCATTTATCAAACACTGATCCACCCTGGGGCTCTTGGGTGCCCTAAATCACAGCCTACACTGGACTGCATGTAATTACCACATTTTTCTTCATTAGTCTAGATTAATGAAATCAATGTATCACTTAAGAAACATTTTCATGCTTGCCAAACTCACGAATCAAAAGTCATGATTAAATATTAATTACAGAAAGCTTGAAACATGTTATGATCTTCAGGGTTATAAAAAAAATCATGGATTCCAAGGAGTATTCTCTAAGTGACAGAGCCTGGCAAAAAAACCTTTTAAAGAAGTCAAACTCAAATGAGCTATTTCTTGTACCTTTCCTGATTTTTTCTCTGAAAAAAAAGAAAAGTGACGTAATTTTCCCAGAAATGTGAGTAGAAAGGTGAGCTGAAATGGAATATTACAACCTCCCTTGATTTCAATGTCTGTGGTCCATCATTGGGCAATGGGGACCTAGGTCAAAACCAAGAAATCTTTATACTCTAAGACATCCCTCCTCTTCCTTCTAGTAACTACACCCCCACCCCGTCCACATGGATTCTAACTTCTGTCTTCATATGTGAAAATGTGTACAGTTAGAAGTCACAGAAACAAGTACAGTAAGAAACACAGTGTGCTTTTGGAACACACGTCCCTGTTCAATACAGAACCTTTCTGTAACTCACTTTTTCCAGTGAACACAGTGTTGAATGGGATTCACCATGTTGAGGAGGCAGATAAGGGTTTGGTGATTATACTGTGATTTAGCACTTGATTCTGCTAGTAAAATACAGTTTGTTTTGTTTTGTCTTTTTGGGGGCAGTGTGGGACACACTTGTCAGTGCTCAGGGATCCTGGTTCTGCACTCAAGGATCAGTCCTGGTGATGCATATAGCGTGCTGGGATTGAATCTGAGTTCGCCACATGCAAGGCAAATGCCCTCCTTGTTGTACTTCAGCTCCAAACATCATTTCTTTATCCATTAAGAAGGGAAGTGACCAAACAGAGCTCTGGCAGCCAAAATCCTCCACACTCCACAATCTTACCATGCTCCTGGCAGAACTACACAGCTCGCAAAGAGACTCAGCCAGAAAGGAATATGTTGAAAAGCTCAGGGATTTGGGACTGAAATCTCCGGGCTTTCATAGAAGTAGGGGGTGGACTACCTCCCCCCTATCTCCCTGTACTTCTGGAATCTATGGCAGTCACACACAGGCCCCAAAAGCCACCCAGTTAAAAATTCAACTCCAGCTATATCACCTCATTAAAATTTTTTGGACTTCCTGTATTCCTGGATTGTGCAGCCAAAACAAACGGATAAACTAGGACTAGTGCACCAGATTGGGTGGGATGCAATATATCTGGCTAATAAAACATCAGCACAGAAGGCTTAACCTCTAACGTCTTAGTAATCTCTTCTACAAGGGCTTAGCAGTTCTATGGTGAGATACACAATCTTCACCAGTTTTCTTTTGAAAACATTCTTTTGATTATTCTGGTAGAAAATTATAACAAGCAATATAAAATGAATTATTAAGGGCCTGCTATGGGGGCAGGCTTAAGGGGTGGTTGGGAAAGTTGGAGATAATGGAGGTGGGAAGGTGCAATGGTGGTGGGATTGGTGTTGGAATATTGAATGTCTGTAACAAATCACCATGAAAAAACTTTGTAAACCACAGTGTTTATATAAGATGTAATGGGAAAATAGAATAAATTAAAAAAAATTTTTTTAAAAAGGGCAATGCCATGATCCACCAAATCTTTCCAGCTGCATTGCTCCTGGAACACATGGCTACATATGTGGCACAAGCCAGACATATGCCAGGCTTTGAGTTTGGTCCAGGGACTGTTTGCTTCCCCTCTGGTGTATTTCAACCTACCTCTACTGAAGAGTCTGTGGTCTATCACTGGGCATAATCGTTTGACTACTTCTGTGTTAAAAGATTAGGCTTCATTTTAAGATCAAATCTATAACTTGGCCTTCTTTAATTTAAGAAGAAACAGGAAAATACTTTTTCCCTATTCATCCAGCTGGAAAATTTTATAAAAGGAATGATTTTCTTTTATTCTTCACATGCCATAAAAGACCTCTTTCAGCTTTGATTCAAAATATATTACATTTCAGTTATAATGATCTTTCCTTCCTAGCAGCGTGTTTGATTTCCTATCGAAGGGAAGTGCCTATGAAACTCATGGAACCTTAAAGGGCTTTAAGAAGTGCCAAGCTGGTCTTCTGAGCCGAGTCGAACAAGCAGAAAGGTCCCTGAACACTTAGCACTTCTACCATATGGGTGGCAACTTGGCATCCAGACATTTTGTATAGATGTTGCTTGCTGGGAAAGTGCCCCGAAGTGTGTTTAATCACCAAGTCACTCGGAGTGTTTGGTTTGGGTCACGGCAAGTCAGAACTCCTTTAGTTCTAGGCTTTGGAATGGCAGGATCAAACCTGATGGGGGCCACCTCTGCAAAGAGCTAGAAGACGATGGGGTGGCCTCAGGGCCTCCGCCAGGAGGCTGTCTTCAAATTACCAGAGACGTCCATTATGAAGTGTTGAAAGGAGAAAGGAAAACAAATAATAAAGTCACTAAATAAAGTTTATTTTATCAAAATTAAAACTGCTTCCTTCCCTCCACTTCACAGCAACCTTGAGTGGGGGCGGCCTGAGGATTACATTGCTGTAATCCCTTAGCAGTTAGTTCAGCAGCAGGAGGTGCCCGCCACAGACACAGGGACTGCAGCGGGAATGTTTGCAGTTGGGCCACCTGATTGGCTGGCTAGTCCTTGGGGGTTTCCGAATCAAATATTTATACATCTAAATGGGAGCAGAGGAAAGAAAATGGTTTGTAAAGAGAGTCCCAGAGCATGTATTATTGAAATAACAGATGGATATATTACATTTTTGAAACATTCTTTCTATAAAGCAGTCTTTTGAAGTGTGTTTTGCTAGGATCAACTGGAGCCAAAAGTGGAGGGAAAAGGAGACGGGGAGAAAAAAATACCCAACTTTTTCTTTCCAAATGTTGGGTGTCAGCAAAGTACCAAGTTAGTAGTTCCCCCAAAAGGTAGTTCTCAGAATGTGCCCAGCACTGTGGTGTTGAGAGAAGTCACGCTTCAGAAGCACCTGGAACTCACTGCTAACTCTGTGTCCACCGTCTCCTCCATTCTGCCCTCTGAGGTCTTGTGGGCAGGAGTGTGGGTTCTCCCCATGGAGTCTTTCATTTCTCCTAAACTGGTAGAAACTTAATCTGAGACTCGGAGCCTCCAGTTCAAAAAGTTCTTGGCCAATGCACTTTTGCTGACTGGTCACCAGCAGATTAAAAGCATGGTGCTGATGCCGCAGGAGGTCAGTATTTCTTACAACTAGTCAAAGCTTAGGGAGTTAAAAAAAAAAAAGAAACATGGACACATACCACACAAAGCCAAAAAGCAAAAAAGCAGACAGGACCTAATGAAGCTTTGATCACCCTTTCCTCTCTACG
>JAJIBD010004353.1:0-40242 GCA_021461705.1 Cryptotis parvus
TATCGAAGATTAGTGGTTGTATATTTGAGAGTGTGTTTCAGGATATTCCAGTTCTATTCCATGGAATCTCCTGGTCTGTCTCTGTACCATAAACACTGTCTTAATTACAGCTGCTCTGTAGTAGAGCTTGAGGTTAGGGGAAAATGAAGTACCTACCATCTTCTTTTTCCCAGAGTTGCTTTAGCTATTAGTGGGGGTTTATTATTCCATACAAATTTCAGGAGTGTTTGTTCAATTTTTTTGAAGAGCATCATGGGTATCTTTATAGGGACCGCATTGAATCTGTATAAAGCTCGAGAGACTAACACTTTCTATGGACTTTCACGGGAAGAATAGGAGAAACTACTCGACACCAACTCGAGGCTGAAATGCATCTACATACCTGACACCAGAAAGAGCCTGGTCAGCTCCTTTAAGTAAAAACATCAAACCCATGGTGATTTTTTTTAACCATCATCCTGTCAATCTGATTCCATTTGTCATGTTTCGAACTTTTGATCTCAAAATGCTTTGGTAAAGTAAAGGACCTAGCGATAAGACAAAGAAAACCAGTCCAAGAAATTGCAAGTGGAGTGACCAGCGATTCACCTCAGGCAGAAGCTGATAAAACATCCAAGTCTGGTGTGTGTGCCCAAATGGAACTTTTGGACGCATAACTGCGCTCATTTTGATGATCAAGATGCCAGTCCTGCTCCGCTGAAAGACCCAGCAAGCCCCTTTTCCCGGATGAGAGAGGCCCTGTGCTGTGCAGGTGGCCTGACACTCCCAAGTAGCTCTGCTCTCCGCGGCTAGTGGCTGGTGTGAGTCCTTTCACCTAAAGCAGTAGAACTGATTTGTTTCCTTGCCAGTTGTCAGTCTACTGTGATCTAAGAGCTTACAACATGGTTTTGTTTGGGGGCCCTGGTAGTGTGGATTGTCTTTGGCCTTACCTCCCAAATCACTGTCATCGGCGCAGAAAGCCGACCTTTCTTTCAATCGCCGGCACTTTCCGAGGTTATAAATCAGTTGACTTTCAAGCTCGATGAGATGGCATATGCCTAGTTTGGAAGAACAGATGGAGGCTTGGGGGAAATTGTTTCGCAGGCTTGCTACAAAGCAGCTCTGCTCCATAAAGTGAACCATTCCTACTAATTTCCCATAAATTACCTCGGCAGCAGGGTGCCGGCCCATTCAACAGAAAATCTTTCATCTCAGGAGGTCACCTCACCAGTTTAAGTAGAGCTTATTTCTGATACATAGCTGTATTGTCAAACCGTCCACTTTGAAGGCATAACAATTTACATTTAAAAATGACATTGTGTGTCTGGGCCCATTCTCCAAAGCCACAGAACTGCACAGTAATGCCCATTTCCTCTTTCACCGCCCATCCACCCAGGGCCTTCAGACTAACCTGTCTATTAATTAATCACTGAGGAATTAAGAGTGGGGAATGCAGCAACTCTCTTGTACAAAAATCAGGTAAACTGTCACTTTTCTTGTAAAATTTGCCTTACAATTCTACTAAAATAAACTTAAACTTGGGCAATTATCAAAGAAATAGAAGTCCAGGACTAATTCCAGGAGAAAATTCCTTCTCATTCCGGAAACACATTTTTCATCTCTAAATAAATTCTCTAATAAAATTCCAGAGCTCTGATCAGTTTTATCTGGGAGGAGATAGCACATACCTTTATTGGAATTCTTAAGAAGTTCAAACACATTAAGAAATGGAAGACCTCAAAGGATAAATTATTAAACAAAACTATAGGATTTGGGGAAAACAAGATTCTGAGAGCTGATGGATCAGGCATCGTCACAGTGTGACTTACTTTAAGATGTGTTCATGTTCATAGATAATGAGCTATCAGGCTTAGGACTGATTTTAATTGTAAAAAATTAGTACACGGTTTAATAATAATTTGTTCAACCACTGTTTTTCCTGGTAGGAAAGTATCCTTTAGCGTCCATGGAAGCAGTCGCACTGACAGAGCTTTTTATAGCTGATGCATACCAACGCTGCTGAGTGTGCAAAGCAATGGGCTGGCAGGGCAGAACTGCCAACATGTGGACCAGCACAGAATCGAGCTATTGTCTAGCATGGCCGAA
The DNA here is from genome assembly GCA_021461705.1 of Cryptotis parvus. Taxonomy (NCBI): domain Eukaryota; kingdom Metazoa; phylum Chordata; class Mammalia; order Eulipotyphla; family Soricidae; genus Cryptotis; species Cryptotis parvus. The sequence goes on from JAJIBD010004353.1 coordinate 2,086, forward strand.
GCAATTTTAAAACAAATTGAAGCATTTACTTAATTCACTGTACAGCATTTTCTTTCCTTGCTGTTCCAGCTGGACATATGGTTTCCATCACTTAGGTGAAGAACCGTCAGCTTGGAGTCGAAGATGTAAGTGGTGACTGGAGAAGCGTTCTCGTGTCATACGGGCGCATTTCACAGCACAATTCGACCGCTGAGAGAGGACGACATGCCACCGCGTGCCTGTGAATTCAATGCCCTGACTCAAGCGTTCAGTCGCGAAAAGCCCTTCCTCCAGCACCAACGATGAACAGTGTTCAGAGAATAAAACGAAGAGCAAAACAGTGACAAGAGGGTCAAATTAAAAGTGCTTGTCTCTCCTGTGGCCAACCCTAGTTTGATCTCAACTGTCCCTTGCAAATATGTAATGTGAAATTCAGGGAGGGGGAGCTGGGGCTCTGGGCCACACCTGACAGTTCTCAGGGCTCAGCGCCCTGGCTGGGTGCTCAGGAGTCACCCAGCAGAGCTAGGGCGGACCACAGGGAGTACTGGCATACGCCCTAGGGTGAGGCACCTCTCCAGCCTCCACCGCAGAGGTTTGACTCACCACTGCATCTCTCCTGGCACCAGCTCTGACCAGAGCGCTACCTGAGCTCCGGGCAAGGTGAAGATCCTGAGCTGCTGAGCGCAGACAGCCTGGAACGTGAGCACCTCTCTGCCTGCCCCAGAACTGCAGGACGGAGCGGCCGGTGGAGGCCGCAGCCCCATGGGAGAGGTTAGGGTTCCTATGGAAGTACAGGACGATTGAAGATCTCAAATTCAAGAGGTGAAAATTCAAACACAATTTCCAAAGTCCATTTCTGCTGGTGGCCTGCTGCCGCTGCTCCTAAGAATGAGAGCGCCTCCTGCTGGGGAGCCCCAAGGCAAAAGGCGCCAGAAGAGAGCTGAGTTTCCTGGTAGAGGCAGAAAGCGCTCAACAGGAACCCAGTCGACACGTGTTCTGAGAACCACCAGGACGGTTTGTGAATGCTTTAACCATTAGTGACCACGACTTCTTTAGCCAATATAAAGTTAGGTCCCCAGTTCCGTTTGCAGCATCACGCATGGTCTCCTTGAGTGCCCCCTAAGTGTGGACACAAAACGAAGCCAAAACAAACAAAATGTTTCATTTAAACATTTAAAGCGCTTATTTGGTAGACTACAGAGTCTAGGTAGGACCTATTCATCTTTCAGAGATGAGTCACTTACTACTGGCAAGTACAAAGGAAATTCCACCACAAAACTTGGCATTTTATATGATTTCCCCCCCATTTATTACCAATGAATATATAAGCACACAAGCCACAAATACATATATATATATATGTGTATGTGTGTGTGTGTGTGTATATATATATATAACTTGCCAGTCCTGCCCCTCAAGGTGTTGCAGGTGTGGTTGAGGTACCGGCTACATCGGCAGGTCGCAGACAGGGGCAGGCTTGTCTACACACCAGGGCTCCGCCCCCATGGGCCCTGGATGGTGATGGTCTGACAAAGAAAAAGACTGGGTCCCCTGGGATGAACCCAGAGCCACGGCAGAGCCTGGCAAGGTACCCATAGTGTATCTGATATGCCAAAAACAATAATAATATTGGACCTCATTCCCAGTGAATGGAGACGTTACTGGCACCCACTCAGCAACTGGATGAACAACGGGATAACAAGTGACAGGTAATATGTATAACATTAATAACAATTCCTAAATAGCTCTGGTCTTCCAACTGGCCCTAAGATTGAGGGGATTTGGGCTGTTATCTTATTATCTTAGCCTAGAGTTGCGCCATCTACCATGGCAACCATGTGGCCACTTCACTGTATCACTGTATCACTGTCTTCCGTTCATCATCGATTTGCTCGGCGGGCCCCAGTAACATCTCCATATGTCCTGTCTCATGCAAGTAGAGCCCAAGGGCACCTGCTTGCTCCAGGAACATAAAGAGCCTCAAACCATTCCATCAGGTCATGGGAATGAGGTCATTGTTACTGGTATCTGGCATATCAAATATGGCACGGGTAGCTTGCCAGGCTCTGCCGCAGGGTAGCATACTCTTCTATATCTCACAGTGGTATACTTAAATGCTCTAAATCGAACCAAGAAAGCAGCTGCTCCCGGCTGGAGCTATAAAACAGCAGGCAGGACCTTTCTGTTGTGAGCCGCCACCTGGGTCCCCAAGTCACAGGAGTGGTCCTTCAGCACAGAGCCAGAGGAAGCCCTGAATACCACTGGGTGTGGTCCAACAACAACAGTGCTATTCCTGCATCTCGCCAGGCCTGTCCAGGGCTCCAGCCGATGACCAGCTGCTGTACCATGCGGGTGCAGACGTAGATCCACCCAACTCTGCAGAGGATCCCCCCATTCAGTCCCTAGGCGGCCTTGACACCAGCAACAGAGCCATGAAACTACAACGGCAGGAGGGTCTGCGGGGACCCAAACATGGAAAGACGTGCCCTGCCACCCGCCGCCTTTGCTCTAGCTTTGCAGGTCACTTGGATAGCGTCTCCACACACTGGCTCTTTTCGTGAATACATCACTCCCTTATGTCACCTGGGCTTCTTAGCCTGGGACTGTAACACACCATTCCAGAGCTCATAGCCCACAGCGGCGTCACGAGACGCTGAACGTTCCCTGTGCAAGCAGCTACAGTTGGGCTCCCAGAGCAGGCAGCAAGGGTGGAGGCAGCTTGCTACACACCATCCCTGCTTGTGTTTTGCGATGTTTTTGCAGGAGGAACTCAGGCTGTTCCAGGGCCCCTCCCTTGGGGATGAAATTCTAAAGACGTCCCAAGGCTCAAGTGCCTGGAATAAAGGGAGCTATGTTGGGCTCTTGCTCACGAGCTTTTGTGTCAAGCTTTTAAGGCTTTTAGCCTCCGTCTCACAGTACTGCATGGAGATGCTGAGAGCAAAGCTTGGACTGATAGAAGTCTAGAGGTTCCAGGAGAAGATGTTTCTTTAAATGTATGCTATTAGCTTGCCAACGACAGCAAATAAATGGCTTCCGCTTCTTCTGGCTTTTTAGCTTGCTGACTCAGTACCACAGTCAATAGGACTTTAAAAGAATTAATAGAGCTATAAAAAATAAAAGCACACTATATCCCTGGTGACTGTCAGGCTATCAAAGAGCACAAAATAATTTAGCTGATATCTTTATTCTTTCCAAGATAACTTTTCTTTTTCTAATCTCTTGACACTTCTAAATGATACTAATAAGATTATTTGAACAGGTTAAAGTAGGTCTCTAAATTCTTCTTATTGATACTCTTAAAATGTGTGATAATAAATAAAAACATCCAACCACTCACTTTTTATAAAATAGTCCGGCATATGTCTCAGAGAAACCAGGTTTTAAAATTCAATAGGCACTGGTGGAGGGACGGGTGCTGGAACACTGTATGACTGAATCTCAATCATGAACACCTTTTAATTGTATATCGCATGGTGGTATAATAAAAAAAAATTTAAAAAATAAATAAAATTCACTAGACAGTGTGGACGGGCTAGTGCTTGAGCTGGCCCAGACCAGCCCTCACCAGGCCCCAGGAGGCCCGAAACCACAGTGGAGCTGGAAGCCTCTCCTATGTCCAAGCTACACAAACTGTGGCACTGATTGGGATTTTTTCCCACCACACTTTCAAGATGCATGTAGTCCACTACATAAAAATGTCCCTCCCCCTCCTCAAACACATTTCACCCGAAGGGCTCCTGCAAATCTCCCTTACCAAGAACATTGGTAATAAACATTGAATTCAGCAACTGAATATCTCCTGATTCAGTAAAGTTTGATGATTTATGAAATTAGGTGGAGATGTTCTTGAAAAATTAAAATTTAGAATTTTTTCTCCAGAGGAAGAAAAGGTTTCACTTTAATGGATTGTTCTAAGCTAAATACTTTGATTAAGATTTTCAAATTGATCGTCTCTTATTTTTTTGTACCATAAACTCATTGGTTGCTAATTGCGAGCCCCTCGCTCCCTTCACCTTCACACAGCACCATGGGACTGTTAAGTTAAACGGATCAATCACTTAATTGAATTGCTCTGTGGTCAAACCTTTTATGTTCTTTAGCCTGATGGGATCCTTCAGTGGGCAACTGCTTCTGCCTCTCCAGGCAAGAGGCTCTTTCAGCTGATAAATATCACCCAAAGTGAAGTCGTTGAGAGCAAAAATAATTAAGCAGCAGAAGCAGGAAAGGGAATCAGTGTCCCTCTGCCTCACCTTCAAGTTAAATGCGGAACCTCCTGGGGAAGGCCATGGTGCTTTACACAGGGTGCAGGCAGGAAGGGCGCAGGGCTGGAGACAGAGGGCACACATGCGTCCTTTGAAGTCAGTGCCCTGCGGGTCCCAAGATGGGCCCCTGCCAGGCTGGGCCAGAACTTCCTGAGCATTGGGCTTAACATTCCAGGGAACGGACGGGGTGACCTCCCCCACCTGGGTAATCAGGAAGCCAAGGGGGCAGGGGAAGGCGGTCCAGCCTGCACCTTCTCTGAGGGGCTGCCCAAGCCTGGCATCCACAGCTGTGGACAGGGCAACAGCCAGCAGCCCTCTGCGCCCAGCGGCGCTGGACTTCTCTGCAGGCTGTCACCGGGTGGACGTCCGGGTGGGCAGGTGGCTGCCATCACAGGGATTTGTTGACCATGTGCCCATCACCTGCCATGCGTGGGGAGGTCTGGCACCTGCCACTCCCTCATCTGCCCTGACTGGGGAGGTAGCACTTGGAACCGCCCCGCACTTACCTTCCAGGCGATCTTATTGCCTTTGAGTCGTGCTCAAGGGCAATTGGGAAGTCTCCGCGCTCGTAGAATTTTTCTGAACGCAGTGGGCTTCGTGGGTCTTTCTTTAAATGCCCCTGCAGCTGGGGGCCTCTCACCTGCAAGAACACAACCGAACAGGAAGTCAGGATTGACTCGGGCTCTGCCACAGACAGGGACTTCCACCAAAATAATCACTCGCAAAGATAAAGACAGTCAGCTAATAACCCAGAGCAAAAATCCCAGTAATGCAAACGTTTGCCCAAGAAATTCATCTTTTAACCACATAAATGGTCTCTTTCTTTTATTGCAAGTCACTTTGGAAAACAGTGCTAGAAAAATGTCACTTACAAATAATCACTCCATAATGAAGCAGAGACTGGCATTTTGTTTAAGGGCTGATAGTTGACAGAGGTCTCTCAGTTCAAAGTGTCAGGGACTTTCAAGATTTCCTAATAATTGCAAATTCTAATCTAAGTCTGATCTACTTCATGGAATACTAAAGCAATAAATCTAGACTATTTTTCTGCAATCTTTATACATAAAATGTCAAGATATGCTTTCATGTTATGAATATTAACAACATAACCCTAAAAGCGTAATATAAAATTAAGCAATGATACAATCAAAACTTTAAAAGGGATGAGAGGTGATCCACTCCATGAATGGGGCAGAGATGCTCGGGTCCTCCTAATTCGTGAATGGGGCAGAGACGGCCCCAGTCCTCCCCTTTCTGAACTGATCGCGCCTGATAGTGTGGTGCAGCCAGTATTTGAATAGACGACTGGGAACCTCAGTCCCCAAATTGACGATTTAGTCCAAACAGCAAAACTTCAGATTAAGCCACTAACATTGAATAAGCAAACATGCCAAGTTCACAGATGCTCATGTAACGTACAGATCATAGAATTAAAAGTGATTAGTTTGAGTATATGCCTTTGCCCGCGTGGTATAAAGAAAGATAAGTGTATGCAAGCTAGGGCCATGACTACGCTGTTCTGTCTTCATTTGGACAAGATAGCAAATAATCTATGTAAAATCTTAACACTTCAAGTAACAATGATATATTAATGTTTAATATTTGCTTAAAACTAATTTTTAACAAAGAAAGATGTGAAATATACCATACAAAATACAGAACATATCAAATACATCTTCACTAGCATACTGTATAAAGGCTATCATTAGACACTAAGTTAAATACTGGAGATAGATTAAAAAGATGATCAAATACAGAAGTCAGCTTAAAGCAAGGTCACGCAGAGGTGTTTACTCCAGTGAAGATATTCTCTGCTGTGCCACACAGTGCTCCCTGCACCTGGTCTCTGCAAACCTGAGCACTGCTGGGTGTGGCCCAACAAAACTTAAAAGAAGTTATATTTATTAACTGTTTGCTATTATTTTAACAGCCTCTTCATTTTCATACTGGTTGCCCACTCCAAACACCCCACCCCCAAGAGTGGGGGGGAACAGAATCTATAGGAAGAAAACTGGGTCCCTTGAGCACACACATACTGACAGAGTCCTCATGCCCTCAGTGCAGGTGTGTGTGCAAGCGGGGGTGGTGCTGTGTGGGGCCCACTACTGCCACAGGGGCATCATTTTGTAAAACCAACTGTTCAAGGCATAAACAAAATGCCAAGAAACAGATATCCTAGCCCTGGCCTGGCCTGCCACCCCAGCAGAGCCTCACAACAAGCCAGATGATCCCCCTACTCCATGGGGGCCACCGTTTTCCACATCCAGACTTCCCTCTCATCCACAACTCCACCCAGCATACCAGACTATCACAGTCCAGATCACCGACACCCACCCTGCAGCAGTTTTTTTTTTTTTCAATCTGGCCCAGGTATGCTGAACCAGAGACTCTCAGACATGGGGCAGAGCTGTTCCCTTGCTCTCCCTGTGCCCAGCCGCTCATGAGGTGCCGGGAGGCATGGCGGGTTCTAGCCCTGGTCTGCCACCCCAGCAAAGCCTCACAACAAGCCAATCAACCCCCCACCCCCCGACTCCATAGGGCCGCCGTTTCCACATCAGACTTCTTTCTCATCACACCTCCACCCAGCAGACCAGTCTATCACAGCCCGGATCATCGACACCCACCCTGCAGCAGTTTTTTTTTTCAATCTGGCCCAGGTATGCTGAGCCAGAGACTCTCAGACATGGGGCAGAGCTGCTACTTGCTCTCCCTGTGCCCAGCCGCTCATGAGGCGCCCGGGAGGCATGGCGGGTTCTAGCCCTGGCCTGCCACCCCAGCAGAGCCTCACAACAAGCCAGATGACCCCCCTACTACATGGGGGCTGCTGTTTTCCACATCTGGACTTCCCTCTAATCACAACTCCACCCAGCAGACCAGACTATTTCAGCCGCGCAGTTCATCAATAAATGCTTTATTTAGTGGCGACTACAACAGTATGCCACCTGCACGGCAAGCCTGGCAAGCTGCTTGTGTTGTATTTGATATGCCAAATACCAGTAACATTTATATTGGGTCATTCCCATGACCTAATATAATGCTTTGAGGCTCTTTATGTTCCCTGGAGCAAGCGATGCCTTTGGGTTCTACTAGCATGAGACAGGACATATGGAGATATTACTGGTGCCCGCTCTAGCAAATAGATGATGAACGGGAATCTAGCGATCTAGTGAACAGATATCCATGGTAGGATGTTGCTTAGTCATAAAAGAGAAGGAAGTCTTGCTACTGGCCACACCGTGGACAGCGCTGGAAGGCATTTGGCTCAGTAAAAGATTTTGGGAGGGCAAAGACGGTGCTGGAAGGTGTCTGCAGAATGGAAGGGACCAGGACACACAGAACAGGGGGGACAAAGACAGACACTGGACAGTGTCTGCAGAATGAAAGGGATCAGCATTCACAGAACAAAGTGTGGCAGGTGGCTAGGGGCCAAGAAGGTGACAGCTTGTGACCGTTTTTTTCTCAGACCTGCTCCCCTGTCTTCTTGCTAATGTGACCATGGATTTTCCATGGACAATTGACCACTGGGTCATAGTAGGCTCTGGGCGCTGAGTGCCCCCTTTCCCCTGCCTATTCTCCTGCCTGCCTGCAGAGGACAGGGTCATGTCACTGCCAGGTGGTGGCCAAGTCAGAGCATATGCCTGGATTCTTTTGTCCGCAATGCAAGGTGCTGGCTCAAAGTGGGCATTTCCACTGACCACTGCCCCCTCAAATATTCCCCATAGCTGTACCCCAGAGGGGATGGCCTCATAGTCAGAGTTAGAGCGGAATTCCTCTCGCCCTGCATGTCTTGTGGTACCTTCCCCACCCCAGCCGGGAGAGACAGTATCCTACTGCGGCTGCTGGGACAAGAGTCCAAGCTCCCCAGGGTCCTCACAGTGGGTGTTGGGGGCTTTCATATAGACCCAGTCAAGATGTGAGACCGGTCCCTTCAGTGCAATACTCAGCTACATCTACACATCAGTTCTCTTGTTTTCTTAACTGTCCATCACTTGCTGACCATCCTCAGTTCTTTAACTGACCTAAAAATTTGCTTGAGGTGATTCATCTTTCTCTCTTATGTTTGTGCTACCCTAAAATCACTTTCTCTTTTTCCCTTTACTCTCTTATGCTAAATTTATTCCAAACTTTGATGCTGAACTCAAGTTTGTGATGGCCCATACTATTCAGGGAATAAAGACACTTTGATGCATAGAAATTTTTTTTTTTTTTGCTTTTTTGGGTCACACCCGGAGATGCTCAGGGGTTCCTCCTGGCTCTGCACTCAGGAATTACTCCTGGTGGTGCTCAGGGGACCATATGGGATGCGGGATCAAACCCGGGCCAGCACAGGCCGGCCACGTGCAAGGCAAACGCCCTACCCGCTGGGCTATCGCTCCGGCCCCATATTTTATAAATTGTTACATATAACCTCTGCTTTCTGATTGCATGGACTCCCAGAGAAAGGATTCTGTAGCTACAGGAGCATGGAAAATCTTGCCTTAATTTTACAAAATTCCCCACGTAAGACTCCAATGGTGAGGGTATTCTTCCCTGAGTGTCTTATGTCTTTTTCTTTATATTTCTGCCATTTCCTTATTTTTAAATACTGTATTTTTTAAAAGTCCTGCAAATCTATGAAAAATTAACTAATGGTATTTTAAAAGCTGTCCTTTGTAAAACTGATTAATGCCATCTCAGTGAGGGCCCCCACGGAGGGGTCACTTAATAGTTTATCTATCACGGTGTCCCTAGATAATATTCTCTCTGTTCAGATGCAAATATACCCACTCGGGTCATAAAGGAGGAAGCACTATTGTTTTGATGTTATACACATAATCTGTTCTAACGTTCCAAGTAATTCAGGAAATCTATACATAAAAATCAAGAGAAATACAATACATCTCTGGAAAGGCAATATAAAGACGCTCTTCCTGGAGAGAGGCGGACAGAGACTGCTTGACTAAACAATGCTTAAAAAAAAGCTAAAGTGCTGTTGAGAATTCTTATGCGAGTCCCATATTTATCAAAGAGGAACTCTGATAAATTTTATTTAAAGTCTGAAGAGTTTTACTTCAATTTATTATAAATAATATAGAGCAAATAAGGAACATAAATCAAACTACATTTGTGGGGAAATGCAATTAGGATGTGCCCAAGTGGTGGGGGTTCTGGGTAAACCAATTAGGAAGAATGGATGTCGCAGCAGAATGCTTTTAATAAAACCTAATGCACTTGGGAACCACGATATTGAATGTACTTTGAAGTGACTCAGATGACAGAGCACTGTATATGCCCGCATTATTGAATGTGCTGTGATGGATCTAGGACTTAGATCACCGGCTCTGCCATGTGGCCACAGACTAATAGTCATTACTAGGAAGAAATGTAAAGCCTTTTAAAAATCTTCATCATATAGTCTGTGAGTTTCCTTTTCAGTAGTTTTATATTTTAAACATATACACAGGTTACTTTTCTTAAAAATAGAATTTAAAAAGTGGGATATTTAAAAAGTGGATATTTAAAGTAGGATATTTAAACAGTAGGATATCAACATTGGGTTGCTCAGTTGTTCCCATTAGCCAATAAACTTGCATTATAACAATAAAATGTGAGGACACATGTTTCCCCGTTTTCAAGAGCTTCACCCGGAAATGTGTGTTCAGGAAAGCTCAGGGATCAGGCACTGTAGTGCCTCACCTGCTCAGGCGCTGGGAGCACTAATCTGCAGCCACCAGCCTAAGCTTCCACTAACGCTGCCATTCAGTGACTGCCCTACCTCCAGAGGCTCTTGTCAATCAATCAGAGAGCTTGCAGCCCCTAAGGTCACCGAAAGACCACCAGGAGGCTTGCCAAAGTATTCCAATAAGCCGACTGTAATGGGAGAGAGGCACGCTTCTGCATTAACCAGAGTGAGCTTATTTATATAAATTCATAATGGGGAAAATCCCCAGTCTGAGACAGGAGTCATATTTTACATACTTGTGGCTCCTGGTAGGGGAGCAGGTCTTCCCCCTCGGCGCTGGCTGCTTGGGAGCCTGACCACAGATGGGGCAACCTCCTAGAAACAAACGTCTCCTGGCCAGCTTTGCCTTGGCCCCCTCAGAACTTGCTCCTTGTCTGTGATTCTTCCCCTTCTCCCTCCGGCCTCACACACAGCCTCAGGAGAGCACATGTTGCACTTCTTATGAAAAAACAAAACTGATTCCATCAGGAATCCCCATTCATAAGCCTAACGACCACCCAAAACCCCCCAAACCCAGAAGCCCTCATGAAAGGGAGGCTCTGACATGTGGAATTGAGACCCCCCAAATTCTGTCTCTGACATCTTCACCTTCCTTTTCTTCACTTTCTATCATTGAGCTGAACAAGTAAAGATGAACAATTTCTTCTTCTAGCTAAATACGGCTCTCATACATGGCTCATGTCTTTTCTATATTAATATCTCACCATACAAGCTATTTAGAGCAGACAAGATTTAGCCACTGGTTGCATTTACTGCGATATCACTTTATTGTCTATGTTTCCCCTTTTTATTTAGTTAGAATTTAAAGGTCTTAAATGTGTTTTATAAAAAAATGTTTTGTCTTTGTTTTTGTCTTTGTTTTCAGCTTTGCCTTCCCTAGATTGCTCCTGTGTGCTGCACAATGAATATTCTAATAGACTAATTAAATCATATCTCTCATCTTCTCAAAATCCACTAATGGTTTCCCATTGACACACTACACAAAGACATTTGCCAGTGGAAAACTTATCTCTACTCATTTCTCTGTAGGCAGAACCCCAAGCAACAGCCATTTCCCAAAACAGACCATTCTGCTTTCACACTATTTAAAATAGCAAAGATCTGGAAACAAGTCCTATGCCAGTGACAGATAGCAGATTAAAAAAACAAACTCGTGGTATATTTACACAATGGAATACTATTCAGCTAATAGAAAAGACAAAATCTTGCCTTTGGTATAACTTGCATGAAATTAGAGGACAGTGTGTTAAGTGAAAGTAGTCAGAAGGAGAAGGACAAATATGGATGCCCTCACACATTCGTGGTTAAGAGAGCAATAAAGAACTGGAGCAAAAAAAAACTGAGGCTACCAGCAGAGGGGCAGAGCGGAAGGGGTGAGGGACGCAGTGAGGGACTGTTGGTGCTCTGGTTGAGGTAGTGGCACATAATTTTGCCCACCAAAAGCATGAACACGTGTTCCACTCCTTCACTCCTCCCGACTCTGCTGCCCTGTCGTTCCCTGTGCTCCACTCCTTCACTCCTCCCCTTTCATTTCCTCCTGAATAATCAGAAATCACTTTCCAGATCTAGCAGAGGTTTTACCTTCCCTGGAAAACCCTTCCTAACACATCACCGTCCTCCTTCCCAGCGAGACTTTCTTCTTCATATTGGGGCTAAGGCACACAGGGGCCGGGCCATAGAACAGAGGGTAGGGTACTTGCCTTGCACAGGGCCGACCCAGATTTGATCCCTAGCACTCCATGTGGTCCTCTGGGTACTGATAGAAGTGATCCCTGAGTACAGAACCAGGAAGAAGCCCTGAGACTTTCTGGGTGTTTCCCTAAAACATATGTGTATAGGACAAACAACTAGATTTGGCCATGAGTATACTGGCCAAATCTATAGAGATTATTAAAGGACTATCTATAGGGAGATTATTAAAGACTATGATTATAGAAGACTACTAATCACATTTTATAATCACATGTTGGGTTAAAGGGAGTGTATAGTGAGAAAAAGGCTGCAAATCAGAGACAGGACCTAGATACTGAATAATTACCACATTCTTCAGAAGAGGAGGCTAGTTGACATGGCAAAGAAAGGGATGGTACCAGAGAAATCAAAAGATAATTTTGGATTATTTTGTTGTGATATACGGAGGTCAGTGAAGAGTAAAGGACCTTTGAAAATTGGAAAACTGTAAGGGCATGACCAGGTGGAAGGAAGAGGTGCAGTGTGTGGATCTGCAGACGAGTCAGGTGAGCTGTCTAGGAGCTGTGCTGGCCAGCCTGTGGCCGCATAGCGTACCTGCTAACGGAACATAAAGTTAACGGGCAGCAGTGTGGGGGGGTCATTCATGGGCTAGATTACTCGAACTCATAAATGATTTAATCACCCTTGAAACTGGAATGGATTTTGTAATAGAAGATGCAGGCTCTTGGGCTATCAGGACCTAGAATGGAGTATGGATCTTCCTAGGTCGAGATGGTGCAAAGCAATGATTACCATTCATTTGTACAGAAACATTTCTGAGCATCCTCAGATCCAGGAAACAGCCCATACAATCATCCCAGAGAACAGGTTAAAGTGAAAATCATACCAACAAAGAGTGAAAACAGGAATAAGAGGCAAAGTACCTTTATTACTCCCTGGGAGGAGCTTGGCTGAGCTCAGGGCACACCGGCCTTCCAGAACGGTTCTCTCCCAGAGCAGATTATGAATGATCCTTCCATTGTTTACTGTTTGCTTTTAAAGCAAAATGTTCTCTAAATTCTTTCAATTAGCAAAAACAGGCACTAATGTAGATCTTTTGTAAAAGTCGAGTGTGCAGAAGCAAACTTTGAAGATCTGGGAGGACTTGTTTGTTTTACTAATACACTGACCTAAAATGATGAGGAGAGTGGGTGAAATAAAACCCAGGTTATTCAGTGTTGAGAAACCCCTAAGTGTGGATTTAAGGATCTATATTTGCAGAAACTGAATTGCTTCAGAAGAACTGAGTTTAGAAATGGCCTCGAAACTATCCAATAGATCCTACCTGTACCAGTCATTGCAAATTACATTGAGCGTTTAATGCTTCCAAGTCATTTTGTATTTTGGAAGACAAGAGGTAAATCAGATAGATTATCCTCAAGACATATAGATATAGATAGATGGGTTCATATGTCGCCTGTAAGGAGAGATAAGAAGCAAGCAAATCACCCTGAATATTCTGCAGAAGAATATTATGAAAACCGCAGAAAGATACATGGGATTCTGGATAGTCCAAGGACATGATAGCTGTGACTCGAGGCTGACTGTTCCTTCATTAAGACAGGTGAGTCAGCCTTGCATAAAGCTACACTTCAAATAACCTAAATTAGTGGAAAGGGCTTTCAGAGAGAACTAGTCTAAATATTACTAGCATAAATTAAAAACTAAAATTACTATGAGGATGCTAAAGTTACAATCAGACTACACAACTATTCTTGTGTAGTTTTACAAAGCAGTAATTTTTGATGCAGTTTTTCAAGGAACACAGGAACACAGAGGCTAATGGCTGGTGCCAGAACCAGTGTTCCTACTTTTGTTATTGTTGGGTTTTAAATTTAATTTTTTCATGTGTGTGTGTGCGTGTGTGCGTTTGTGTATCACCACCCTCACCCCCGCAGTCCCACAGAAGCAGACACTCTTCTTATCTTCTCTCTTTTCTATCTCTCTCTCACACTTTCTCTTTCTCTCCTCCTTCATCTCTCTTTTTTGGACATTATGGTTTGCATATTGGTACTGAAAGGTTTTCATGCTTGTCTCTTATCTACTTTTAGCCTTCAGTTCTTGTCCAGAGTGATTATTTCTAACTAAAAACACAGTATGAGGCTAATACCCAAGGACAGCCGCGGGCCAGGAGTGGTCCATGGTTGGAAGCCTCTCACAAATGGTTGGGGTGGGGGCGAAGGTTGATAGAGAAGGGATAGCTAAGAAAATTTTTGTTTTGGGGGGCCAAGTCCAGCTCCTAGATCTGCTCTGGGGTCAGTTCCAGTGGACTTGGGTGACTAAACGTGGTGTAGGGGATCAAACTCAGACTGACCACATGCAAAAGCAAATCCCCTCCCCTCTGTACCATAGTTCTGTTCCCTAATGTTTCTGCTTAGGAATCAGTCATACTCTGCCTGATTCCCCCAAAAGCTATAAAGCATCACATGAAGATGTGTGATACCAAATTACACATATGGGCACACATAGTCATCAGAGTCAGTGACCTTCTGTGTCAGCTGCAAACATTATACTGACGGTTCCAGGACCCACCCAATTCGTGGAATGAATGAGGGAATCAGACAAGCCCACTAGCCGAAGCTCCTCACCCCCTGCCTTGCCGCTCTGCAGGAATCTTAGAAGCCAGAAACTCTTTACTGCTCCAGGGGGCAAGACAGCGACACAATGTATCCAGTTCACATACAGGCTTTTGTGCCACTGACGCTAGGGGGACATTGGAATTTGCAGGTTTGCAGAGACTGAGTCAGGCGTGGAGGTGCTGAGGATTACACCGCATCAGGAATTGAACCCAGGCGCTACAGTATGGGGGCGAAGCTGGGCTCCCTGCATGCAGTGCGCCAGTTCAGCCCTTTGAACTATCTCTCCGACCCCTTGAGGCTATTAAGGGGGAGGGGCTTGGGGCCCAGAACTGTATCACCATAATCACTTTTGTTTCAAAAAATATTTGCTTGTATGACTGTAACTCAATCATGAACATCTTTGTAATCTTTGTATATCTCACGGTGGTATAATAAACACTTAAAAATTTGATGTGGGGGTAGAGCGCTAGCACAGCGGGTAGGGCTGTGCATGTAAGGCCTTGCATGTGGCTGACCCAGGTTCGATCCCCAGTATCCCATATGGTCCCCCAAGCACCGCCAGGAGTAATTCATAAGTGAAAAGCCAGGAGTAACCCCTGAGCGTTGCAGGGTGTGACCCAAAAGGAAAACAAAATGACCTGCAAGCTAGAACTCAGTATCTAATGCTAGAATGCAAGTGCTTCTCCAGAGCCCCCGAGAGAAGCCGAGGGGGTGATGCGGTGTCAGAGGCGCCCACAGTGCCAGCATCAAGCCCAGGGGCTCTCCTGGTGTCATCACAGAGGCTCTGCTCGCAGGGACCCCTGCACAGGTGTGTGTGAATACGGACAACTGACACGTGCAGCCCCCGGCAAGCTCGTAGTCGAAAGGTACAAGTGCTCAAACAGAGCATGGCTGCGACTCTCATTGCTACAGCAAAAAGGAGGGAGGGGAGGGCCCAAGAGAAGTTCCCCCCCAAATTGTTGAGTAAATTGTGGGGATGCCACTCCAAGTGTGTGACAGAATGGAAACATCCAGAACTGAGGCTGTATTACAGTTTTGACCGTATTGCTTAAACATGCTCTTGAACACGTGAGGGCCAGCTGCCCTGCTGTCTTCGGGCTGATGTGCTCCACACGTGGGGTCGGTTTGGTACCCTCTGTCCTCTTCCTCATTAGGAAGGACTGACCACCTCCCTAATGAAATGAGATGGAATCACCAAATGGCAGGAAAAAAAGAAATCTGACAGTTGGAGGCTAGAAAGTTTCCTCAGGAGCTGCTCTCTTGCTGCATTACACGTAAGGAAAGGCCACCTACCTGCACACTCTAGTGACACTTCTGCTATCAGTCTCCGGAGGGTCATCAGAGATTTCAATTTAGACTGAGCTATTTAGCATCCGTCTTGGGGAACTGATAAAAAGCCTGAGTGACTGAGACAGCTTGGCTAATACACTGTGACATCTAACGTGAAGGCCAAAGAAATCAGAGAGCTAAATGGGACAGAGAGCCTCCGTGGGTGAGTTTAACGTACATTACTGCTCTTAGCCCTGTAATGGGAGAGCCTGGTGGAGTCTGTCTAAGCACGCATCTTTGGTCTTGCCATCAAGTTATTTCTTACTGAATAATTGTAGCAAATATGTTATTTTGGTAGATGTGGAAAGACTATTACCACTGCATTTTACATATTATGAATATTTTAATAGAAAATTTGAGAATCCTTGTGTCTAATGATGCAAGCTGATACTCTCAGGAAAGAACTAGCTACTTAATAGGAAACCATTTTTAGAACTGCCCTTAATAAGGAATTTTTATATTTGTTAAAAAAAAGAGTCAGCTTTCCTAGCAACCTGCTGATTTTTTCTCAAATGAAATACTTTCAAAGGACAGACAATTTATAGAGATTTGTTAAAATTCTCTGTACTCTACAAACTCAAGTGGTCATCTAAAATAAGGAGAAACTGTAAGGACTTCATTTTCAGATGTACGAAGCATGCATAGTGCAACTTAACTGGAAGATAATAGATAAGAAAATAGAGCTTTCTCCATGAGGGCCTTTTTCAACTATGGTTTCTACCTGGGTTCATCAACCAATAAAAAAGGTTAAGAATTTAGGGCCAGGAATACAGTACAGTGACTAAGCCTTGCACACAGCGGACCCGGTTTTATACTACAACTCTCATAAGCGCTGAGTACAGAGCCAGGAGTAAACCCTGAGCCTCACTGGGTGTGGCCCAAAACAAAAACGAGACATAAAAAGAGATACGGCAGGAACCTTGGGAGGGGGCAGGCCAAGTCCTGCCCTGCAGAACCCGGCAGCCACACCCGCACCCCAACAGCTGCCGCCATTCCGACAGCCTGACTCCACCGCCTCGTGACTGAGCTCCGCAGAAACGCCAAACTGCCCAAAAATTCTCTGCACACTGGTTTGTTTTAGCTGAAAACTCTGGGCCTCCTCAGAGTTGGGGGGGGTCTTCCATAGAAAGTGGAGGTGGAGGTCACAGAGAAGGGGAGGAGGTCTTCCACACCCATATGCTACCGCCACTGCCATGGACGCTCACTGTTCAGTTAAACACTCGGGACTTTCTGGAGAAACATCTCCAAACTCTACAACACAGACAGCCACAGGAGCACACCAGATGGGAGGGGATGTAACGTAGCAGCCGCTGACTCAGCTAACAGAAACAAGAGCGATTAAGGCAAGGACTTGATGTCCCTGTGGGGACGCACAACCATTTCCACAACATTTCTTTTACTGGATTTTTATTTTTTTATAATTCCATTGGCTATTTAGTGATAATAAGCAACATAAAATAAATGATTTGGGTCCTGCTATGGGAGTAGGCTTAAGGGTTGGTGGGAAAAATGGGGACAATGGCGGACGGAAGGTAACAGAAGTGGCCAGCACCCCACACACACCACCAGGAGTAAGCCCAGAGCACAGTGCCAGGAGTAAGCCCCCACCAGGAGTAAGCCCAGAGCACAGTGCCAGGAGTAAGCCCCACCAGGAGTAAGCCCAGAGCACAGTGCCAGGAGTAAGCCCCCAACCCCCCAAAAAAAAGCAGAAATAAAAATGCTTCTAAATACTATATTGTCTCTGCTAGGTAAAAATAGTAACAAGTTACTCAGTAGGTTCTTGTAATGTTTAAGACTTTCATTTAATTCCTTTTTTTTTTAAATAAATAAGGCAGTTTTGTTTCTGGGTCAGGATATTCACCGGCAGAAGCTCAGTGATGTGAGGTCAGCTTGTGGCTATAAGAAGTCTTCGGTCCCACATGGAGGAGAAACCTGTTAACTTCGCTATTAACGACAGGCCAATCTGGGCCATGCATTTGCCCAGCTCTGCGGGACACAGCAGCAGCCCAGAGCCCCCTCCAAGCCCCTCATCTGTTTTCACAAGTGCTCTCTCTTGCACACCACAGTTCACTTTAGCTGCGCCAGTGATTACATGGTTTGAATAGAGGTATAAGAACGGTCAGAAATGTGTTAGATACTACGGTTGCTGTTTTACATAAGCATTGCATATATGTACACAAGCTATTTACACTTATAGGTATATACACACCATGTCAGTGGATAACTGTCTTAACTCTCTCTAAGAATCATATTATCCATCCCTGTTTTTAACTCTACAATTAAATATGAAGTAAGTTAAGTATTAGAGGAGCAAAGAGAATGAAATTCTCCTCAAAGGGATTACATGGTACCTACCACTTAAATGTAGAAAAAATCATAATTTCTAGGACAAACACTGGTTTCTTCTTTTTTATTCTAGAAATTCTACAAAGACCAAAAGCAAAAGCAGGGATGGGGATGGGGAGACCACGGTGTGACAAAACTGAACCGCCAAAAGCTAGCTATGGAGGGAGAGAGATGAAACCCAATGAGTAATGAGTGATGTAATGGATGGGTTCCGGGAAACAGCAACGGTAATTTAATTTCTAAGATGTCATGGAAGAAAAAGTTTGCTTCTCCTTTGTAAAAATGGGCATGAGTCACAGCAGGCTCCATCTCCATTCGGGGCCAGAGAAGCCAGGACCAACAAAAGACATATATACATAAACAATATTTGCAATCATCAGTCTTTCTGACAGTAGAAATGTATTACAAATCCTAGAAGAATGCTACCCTTCACTAAGAACTAAAAAGCTACTTCATACAGTGTAAGAAAAGCCAACTCATTTGATGGCAAGTCTTAAAAGGGGGCATAGGTAGCTTAAAAGAAGATAGTAGAGGCGCCAGAGAAACAGTACACGGGGAGGATTTGCCTTCCTTGTGGCTGACCCAAGTTCGATCCCCGGCATCCCATATGGTCCCACGAGTCAGCCAGGAGTGATCCCTAAGTGCAGAGCTCAGAATAACTAGAGTAGGATGGATGTGGCCCCAAAATAAAGCAACAAAACCAAACATAGTATCAAATAAAAAATATGTTTAAGGCAGAAAAAACTTACAAAAAGATAAACACTAGCATACAGAGATAAACTTTGTGATGGAATATTTTGCCACAAGTTAAAAATAGAACATTATGGAGCCAAAACACCAATATTGAGTGTGTGGAAAACGTGTAGGATCCAAACCTCAGATTCACTTTAGCATGACCATATATGTAAAAGACATGCACTCAAACAAGGTCTGCAGCAAACGGACCAAGGTGAGTAGGCCTCTGCTTTAACTGCTAGCGTGTGGACCAAAAGAACTCTTGTGAAGCACAAAAGTTTATTTAAGTGGACTGAGGTAAACACAAAGAAAATTGCTATTTCTGACTTAATTCAGAGGTATTGTAGGAGATTGCATGTGAAAAGACTAATGAAAAATGGCAACTATGTAAAGAGACTCACAGACATGGGGCAGAGCTGCTACTTTCTCTCCCTGTGGCCAGCCGCTCAGGGGCCCAGGAGGGATGGTGGGTTCTAGCCCTGCCCCGTCACCCCAGCAGAGCCTTGCAACAAGCCAGACGACCCCCCCACTCCATGAGGGCCTCCATTTTCCACATCCGGACTTCTCTCTCGTCAGAACTCCACCAACCAGACCAGCCTATCACAGCCCGGCTCGCACAGTTCATCAATAAATGCTGGACTTAGAGATGACTACAAGAGTATGCTACCTGCAAGGCAGAGCCTGGCAAGCTACCCGTGTTGTATTTGATATGCCAAATACCAGTAACAATTATAGACCTCATTCCAGAATGGATTGAGGCTCTTTATGTTCCCTGAGCAAGCAGATGCCCTTGGGCTCTACTGGCATGAGACAGGACATATGGAGATGTTACTGGTGCCCGCTCGAGCAAATCAATGTTGAACGGGAAGACAGTGATACAGTGATACTATGTAAAAATAGATCATAAATGTTATGATAATCATTATACAGCCATCAAAATAAAATATACATGCACACTTTCTCATAATACCCAAGCAAAAGGTGCACCATTTAGAAAATGATTCTATGAAAGCTGAAACATAAAAACATCACAACACCCTCACCAAATGGCAGTGCAGTGAGCAATACAGGCAGAAAGACTAACTAAACTCCATTCACAATTGTGCCACAGAAAATCAAATACCTAGGAATCAGTTTGACAAAGAATGTAAAGGATCTCTACAAAGAAAACTACAAAACATTACTTCACAAAAAAAAAGAAGACCTGAGGAAATGGAGACACATTCCTTGCTCATGGATTGGAAGGATTAACATTATCAAAATGGTAATACTCCCTAGAGCTTTATACAGATTCAATGTGGTCCCTATAAAGATACCCATGATGTTCTTCAAAGAAATTGAACAAACACTCCTGAAATTTGTATGGAATAATAAACCCCCACGAATAGCTAAAGCAATCCTTGGGAAAAAGAAAATGGTAGGTATCACTTTCCCCAACCTCAAGCTCTACTACAGAGCAGTTGTAATTAAGACAGTGTGGTATTGGTATAGAGACAGACCCGTAGACCTATGGAATAGAACTGAATATCCTGAAACACACTCTCAAATATACAACCACTTAATCTTCGATAAAGGAGCAAAAAAATATTAAGTGAAGCAAAAGAAAGCCTCTTCAACAAATGGTGCTGGGAAAACTGGGCAGCTACATGTAAAAAAATGAACTTAGACCTCCTTCTAACGCCATGAACAAAAGTCAGATCAAAATGGATTCTAGATCTCAACATCAGACATGAATCTATAAGGTACATCGAAGAAAACATAGGAGAAATGCTCTACGACATCGAAACGAAAAGTATCTTTAAAGACGACACACCACTGACCAAGCAAATGGAAGCAAAGATAAACAAATGGGATTATATAAAATTGAAAAGCTTCTGCACCTCAAAAGAAACGGTGACCAAGATACAAAGACAATCCACAGAGTGGGAAAGGAATATTCACCCGATACCTATCTCACAAGGGGTTAATATCCAGGATATATCAGGCACTGGTAGCACTCCACAAGAAAAAACAGCCAACCCCATCAAAAAAATGGGGAGAAGAAATGAACAGAAGCTTCCAAAAAGAAAGAAATTCGAATGGCCAAAAGGCATATGAAAAGTGCTCTTCATCTTTAATCATCAGGGAGATGCAAATCAAAACAACAATGAGGTACCATCTCACACCACAGAGACTGGCACACATCCAAAACAGCAAGAACAACCGGTGCTGGCTTGGATGTGGGGAAAAAAGGGACTCTCATCCACTGTTGGTGGGAGTGCCAGCTGGTCCAGCCCTTTTGGAAAACAATATGGGCAATCCTCCAAAAACTAGATTTTGAGCTCCCATTTGATCCAGCAATAGCACTCCTGGGAATATACCCGAGAGACCAAAAAACACATAGCAGAAACACTATCTGTACTTCTTTATTCATCTCTGCTCTATTCACTACAGCTAGAATCTGGAAACAACCTAAATGCCTGAGAACAGAGGACTGGCTAAAGAAACTGTGGTTCATCTACACTATGGAATACTATGCAGCCGTCAGAAAAGATGAAATTATGAAATTTACCTGCAAATGGATGGACATGGAGACTATCATGCTGAGTGAAATTAGTCAGAAGGAAAAGGACAGATATAGAATGACTGCATTCATTAATAGGATATAAATAGATACCAGTGTTTTACTAAATGTGTGAAATGGAAATGGCAGATTAAAACTCACCATTGAATATACACAAAGAGACTTAAGTGATAAACTCTAAATATCTGCAGAGCTATCCACAATGTGTAAAAGAAGAGGGATAGAGATGCAGAGACAGAGAGAGACAGAGAGAGAAAGAGAGGATACTGGGGTACTTGCTATTGAGGCAGCCTGGGGGGGGGCGGGAGGGGTGGGGTACATTGGTGGTGGAAATGGGGCACTGGTGGAGGGATGGGTGCTGGAATACTGTACTACCAAGAACCAATTATGAACACCTTTGTAATTGTATATCTCAGGTGGTATAATAAAAAATTTAAAAAATAAAAGGAAAACATCTCTATACCTACAGAAAAAGAGATTGAAATTAGAGAATGTAAGACTGGGTCTACCTTGTCCCTTTTATTTCTGGAACACCCAAGAGCCACACCCACCCCCAACCACGACCACGACAGCTCACTGCCAAACAGCCATACTCTTACCCCCAACCATGACCACGTAAGCTCACTGCCCAGTTAAATATTTTGGACTTTCTGCTGCACTCAGCTGCAGCTGAGGTCTGATCATCTACAAACTCTATGATGCTGACATCCCTGGGTAGCCATCAAATGTGATGGGAAAGTAACATAGCATCTGCCGAAACTCAACTAACACAAACAGTGACGCAGAAATTCTACAAAGAAAATTTTTGTAGAGTTTGTTCACTCAACTAGCAACAACAGCTGAGTAAACCTGCAAGCCAGGACTTCATGCCCCCCATGGTGAACTGTAACAATTTTCAAAATGTTGTTTTGCTTTAGTGAAGCATTTTTTTTAACAATTCCATTAGCCATATAGAGGTAGTAAGCAATATAAAAGAAATTATTTTGTGCCTGCCATAAGGGTAGGCTTGAGGGGTGGTTGGGAAAATGGGGACAATGGTGAAGGGAAGGAGACGGTGGTTGTGGCGTTGCAGTTGGAATATTGAAAGCCTGTAACAAATGCAACAACTTTGTAAGCCACAATGTCTACATAAGGTGGAAATACAGGAAGACTGGACCCTAAGTCTACCACGGAAACATAAATCACAACCCCAAAGCCAGAAGCTCACTGTTTTGCGTCAGTCACGCTCATTAGACACTGACACTCTTTGCTGGGACACTCAGCTGGACCTTGGGATTCCCTAGACATGCCCCCTGCCCGATAATCCAGTATTATGACCAGTCTAGCCTTTTGGGTTATTGTTAATATTGCAAGATATATTTCAACAAAAGCCATGAACAATTTAGGGGAAAAAATAGAGGTTTGTTATATTAAAGATAAATTGTAAATAATTTGCAATTATTTGGTAATTGCACAGCTGACTTGGACCATTACAAAACAGTGAGAAGAGAGGAAAAAGGATGGACTTGGGGTTGTTTCTATTTTCACTGGGGTTGTAGGCTTGGTTGCCTAGAGTTTCATGAATTTAAAACAAGAGGATGGGGAGGGAAGAGAAGGGGAAGTGTGGGGAGTGGAGAGGAGGAAAGGAAGAAGGAAGAGAAGGGGAAGAAGGAAAGGAAAGGGAAGGCAGGCAGGCAAACAAAATTCTGTTCAGGTCAGGCACCTAAGTTCACTCTAAGACGGAGGTGCCACAAAGCAGAGCAGCAACCTGGTCTCCCTGAGTTCAGTAGTTGGCACTGCGTCTACTTGCTCTTTGAAGCAGATTCCATGGTAAGTGAAGAAGAAAAGTCAATGGTCAAGGTTTATATCACATGTATTTAATAGGAAAATACATCTGACACTTACTAGGTCAAGAACAAGCTAAGACCACCCAAGGGAAGCATAAGGATCCATCCTTTCCCTCATCGCTTCTTTCCCTCCTTCCCTCCTACTATCCTTCCTTCCTTCCTTCCTTCTCTCCCTCCCTCCCTTCCTCCTTCCCTCCCTTCTTTCCCTTATCCCTTCTTTCTCTTCCTTCCTTCCCTTCCTTTCTTCCTCATTCTTTTCTTTCACCTTCCCTTCCTGCCATCCTTCTTTTCAACAAAATGTGGGTCACATTTTCAGTCAACTTTCATGATGCCCCATAGACAGCACAGAGTCCCTCTGCTGCCTCCCATCTTCCTTCCAGGACAGAGCACGGGTGTAACACTGAGCTGAAAAGAGCTGTTACTGATGTCACCTAATACAGATCGCTGCTCAGGGAACTCCTCGTGCCAATGGGAAGGACAGAAGCTCATGAGACACTTTCCATTGTTGGTCTGAATTCTAGGCAGTTTAGAGTGAGTAACACAGGTTAGATCCCTGATTGCCTAGAGGGCGAGAAGAACGCACGTAGAGAGGCACCAGGCAGCCCACAAACACCTTGTAAAGGTTACAGGACAGCAACAGATATAACAGCCCTCATGACATACTAAACATTGGATGTGAGGTGGATGAGGAAGGAGAAAGGAGTAAAACTTGATTCTGAAATCTTTAACTTGGGTCCTGACACACAGAAATATTAAGATGCATCCCTGGGCATCAGGGAAGCCAGTTCCCATTTGCCTTATCATGCTTGTAACACACAATCTACACATCTTACACTGTAGTGATTGCTTCTCAATCACTTTCACACTCACTTAAAACATACATCAGAGTTGATGAAGTTATAAGCAGCACACTATATATTCAACTACAATCTGAGTGAAAATAACATAATTCTACTAAATTGTGTTATGTTCTTTTTTTGGTGAACCACACCTAATGGTGTTTAGGGTTTACTCCTCGCTCTGTGTTTAGGGGATCACTTCCTGGTGATGATGGGAACCATATGTGGTGCCAAGGATAGAATCTGGGTCAGTTACATGCAAGGGAAGTGTCCTACTCTCTCTCTTTCTCATTCTCTCTTCTCTTCTTCCTCTTGTTCTGTCTCTCTCTTTTCTCTCTTCTTTCTCTTTTCTTTCCTCTCTTTCTTCTCTTTCTCTTCTCTCTCCCTCTCTCTCTGCACTATATATATTCCAGGACAAAAACAAACAAATATTATGCTCATTTACACTAACACACTTTACTACTCTTTAAATATTATGCTTTACTTTAGGGAAACTTTCCTGAGAAATACACAATATTTTAGGGGTGGGGTTTCAGAACTGATCTATCTTGTCATTTTATTAGAGCAATTTTGTCAAATGTAACTCAATATTTTTAGAACCACAAAGTAAAGTAAAAGACTTATTTAGACTTTGTCTGGCTTTCAGTAGTTTTTTGAAGCATACAAAGATAAGGGATCAAACCCAGGCTGGCCACTTGCAAGGCAGGTGCCATATATGCTGCACTATCTCTCCAGCCCCATATATTTTCTTTCTAACATGTACATGAGAGACTCACAGACATGGGGCAGAGCTGCTACTTGCTCTCCCCTGTGCCCAGCCGCTCACGAGGCGCCCAGGAGGGATGGCAGGTTCTAGCCCTGGCCCGCCACCCCAGCAGAGCCTTGCAACAAGCCAGACGACACCCCACTCCATGAGAGCCTCCATTTTCCACATCCGGACTTCTCTTTCATCAGAACTCCACCCAGCAGACCAGCCTATTGGCCGTGCGGTTCATCAATAAATGCTGGACTTAGAGATAACTACAAGAGTATGCTACCTGCACGGCAGAGCCTGGCAAGCTACCCGTGTTGTATTTGATATGCCAAATACCAGTAACAATTATAGACCTCATTCCGGAATGGATTGAGGCTCTTTATGTTCCTGGAGCAAGCAGATGCCGTTGGGCTCTACTTGCATGAGACAGAACATATGGAGATGTTACTGGTGCCCGCTCGAGCAAATCGATGATGAACGGGAAGACAGTGATACTCTTACAGACATTTTAGTGTCAAAGCACCTTCTTCCAAAAAGCCGTTTTTTATCTTCAGCTTTTAATGTCTTTTGTGCAGAAGGATAGAAGGCTTACAGTATTGGGAAGAGGATATATATGGTAAGATTTTAAAATTCAGCAAGATGATTAATGAGCCAGAAAGATTGATTTATGAGAAAATATTAAAAGAATTAACTATGTACAGAATGACTGATATATAAAGGAGAAGATGATTTGGTTGGTTACAAAACAATGCAATACTTCCTGGAGATTCTAAAAATTAGACATTCAAAGAAAAAGCTACAGGAGAACCTATAAAATCTATTGGTAGGCATATCTGAATTGTTTAGTGCTAATGATATTTCTTTCCAACGCTAGCCCCTGTAGTAACACATGATTGCTAAGGCAGGAATATTTAGTTTATACTAACAACATACAAAGGAAACAAGTTTTGAAAAAATAGCCAAACATGTAAATTCTAAACCTTCATTTTGTTGTATTGTTTGTGGGCCATGTTGGGCAGTGCTCAGCAATTACTCCTGGCTTTGTGCTTAGGCATCGAGGGGCCATAAAGAGGTGTCAGGGTTTGAATGGGCATAGGCCATGTGCAAAATAAGTGCCTTCTCCACTGTATTCTCTCTTTCTTGGCCAGATTTAGAAAACCTTAATCAGGGATCAGAACAATAGTATAGCAGGTAAGGTGCTTGCCTTGTACCTGGTCAGTCAATCCCTAACATCCCACATGGTTCCCTGAGCATCACCAGGAGTAATTCCTGAGCACATGCCAGGAGTAACCCCTGAGCATTGCCAGATGTAGCCCCAAATCCAATAAATAAACAAACAAACAAATAATAAAATCCCTCAGACAACTCTCAGATATATGTTTCTGCTCTGACAAAAAGCAAATGTAAGCAGGATCTTTCCCTACCCAGGTTTGACAAAGCCAAGGACCCATTCAATCAACCCAGCTTTATGACAACAGGAATAGTCTTGGGGAATGGTCAATCACCAGGCTAAAGGCTGAGTTTATGGGAAGGTTATTACTCTGTGTGAAAAGAGAACCATAGGTTTGGGGACCTTGGTTCAATCACACTATTTCAGTCAAGTTCTCTGGGAATTCTTTAAGGATGCTCCAAATAGACATAGTCTGGCTCTGGCCAATCATTTTGGTGACATTCTTGCACCCAGGTTATTTAATGAGAAATGATCCATGGAAAGTCACAGGAAATTATTTTCTATTGGGGAAATACATAAGACTTATGAGAACAGTCTAAATTAATAACTGACAATACATTGAAAGACAATTAGTCATTTGTGTAAATAAATGCATGATATTCATTATTTGAAATGAATCTGTTTAATTTTCAAGTTTATGAATATATTATGATGTAAGATAAGCTGATCTCTCCCTGTGTAGTGGTTCATCAGTAAATGCACGAACTGAGAGCCTACTACTGAGAGTATGCCACCCACAACACAGCAAAGCCTGGCAAGCTACCCATGTCGTACTTGATATGCAAAAACCAGTAACAATGATAGACCTCATTCCCATTGCCTGAACAAATGATTTGAAGCTCTTCATGTTCCTGGTATGAGCAGATGCCCTTGAGGTACACTAGCATGCGGCAGGAAGTATGAAGATGTTACTGGTGCCTGCTCAAGCAGATTGATGAATAATGGGAAGACAAGTAAACAAGTGATTCATATGATTTGAAATTAATCTGCTTAATTTTCAAGTTTACAAATATATTATGATGTAAGGTACATCATAATATATTATAATGTATGATATTGTGTGATATCTAATGTTCACTGATTTAAAGAAAGCCTTTGATTCTATGGAGACTTAAGCGGTCATCGAAGCCCTAGCCAAACAGGGCGTTCAAACCTAATACATCAAGATCCTTTGTAAGCTGTATTATGGATTCACCACCAGGATCTCACCATTCTACAAGGAAGTGATCACTGATGTCAAAAGAGGGGTTTGGCAGGGTTATACCATTTCACCAAAACTCTTCAGTGCCACCCTCGAGAATGTCATGCGACAATTAGAATGGGAAGGAATGGGAGTGAAGATAGATGGTCAGCAGCTACACCACCTCCGCTTCGCTGATGACATCGTTCTAATAACACCGAACATTAGCTAAACAGAACAAATGCTGGCTGACTTTGACTGTGAATGTGGAAAGATAGGTCTACAGCTGAATCTCAATAAAACAATGTTCATGTAAAGCGAACTAGTTCCAGATGCTTCATTCACTCTCAACAGAACAAACATATCTGAATGCAGCAGTTATGTGTACCTAGGTTGAAAACCCAACATGATTAATGACCTAAAACCTGATTTGCACAGGAGGAAAAGAGTGACAAGGAATACCTTCAAGAACATTGAAGAAATAGCTAAAATGATGAAGAACCTCTGGCTCCGGGCACAATTCTACTTACACAAATAAGTAAATGATATCTATTTCATCAAGACTTTGTTGCCTGGTGCTCTAAGAACTAACATCTGCTTGATAGGAATATTATAAAAATGGTTATAGCAAAGTTCAGATAAGTTTCAATCATTCTGGGAATTGTTTGCATTATGAATTTACCCCCTTCTAAGGCAAAGATCAAAAGAGGAAGGAAAAGCCCTTTTTCATTCGTTTATATTCCTTGCATATAACTGACATCTGTTAAACTTAACAAAATTAAAAATAAAAATAATTGCTTCAAGTAATCTCTTAATATTATCCTCTCAAAATGTTTAAGTTCAGGGTTCTTGTCCAATACTGGCAATGAATAAAGGAGTTTTTGGTCTTTTGTTTTTTTCTGTATTTGGGGGATGGGTGGTACACCTGGCTGTACTCGGCAATTACTCCTGGATATTTGCACAGAATCCTGGCAGGGTTCAGGGAACCATTTTCTATACCGGGGGTCAAACCAGGTCAGTTGTATGCAAGGCAATCTCATTTGTCACTATTTTCTCTCGGGCCCCTAAATAAAGTTTTTTAAAAATGTTATGATAGGACTAGAGAGATCAGCAGGTTAGGAATTTGCCATGAATGTAGCCACCTTTGGTTTAATCCTCAGTACCACGTAGGTTCCTGATCCCTGAGCACAGAAGCAATGTAAGGTTCCTGATCCCTGAGCACAGCTGTGCTCAGGGATCAGAAACCTCTACTGTGGCCCAACTATCAAAAACAAAAGCAAATTGATATTGGCATTTCAGGCAACAAGATTCCAGAACGTTAGCATTCTGTATGTGACCGACCGGTTACTGTACTTACACCACCGCCAAAGTACCCAAGACTCTCCACCACTGTTTCTGCCTTCATCCCCTGCCTCTCCCTGTGACAGGTCAGGACTCCGGGGCTGGGAGCCAAGGGCAAGGGTTTGTTCTCATTTGATATTCTCTTATCCATACTCATTTCTCTATGCACCACAGATAAATGAGATCATCTGGGTTTTGTCCTTATTGCACTGAGTGAATTGTAATATCCTTCAAAATAGGACATGAACAACCTGTGTCTCCCAATCACAAACATTAGGGTTTGTGTTGTCTTTCTAAGTCTTGGGTTTCTTATATTGAAATCTATTCTGGGAACTGGATAGATAGTATAGTTGGTAGGGAGCTTGCCTTGCATGCAGTCAACCCAGGCTGGTTCTCCAGTACCCATATGGTCCCCTAGCCCCACCAAGAACAATCCCTAAGAACAGCCAGGTGTGCCCTGAAATCAAAAACAAAGAAATAAATTTGACCTCGTAACATGGACACCATGTTATGAGGTGTAAGCGGCACAAATGCTGGCTGACTTTGACCGAGAATGTGGAAAGATAGGTCTACAGCTGAATCTAAAGAAAACCATGTTTATGAAAAATGAACTAGTTCCAAAGGCCCCATTCACTCTCAATGGAACAGACATCTCTGAATGCAGCAGTTATGTGTACCTACGTTGAGAAGTCAACATGATGAACGACCTAAAACCTGAACTGCACAGGAGGAAGAGAGCGGCATGGAATGCCTTCAAAGGCATCGAAGAAATAGCTAAAAGGACAAAGAACCTCCGGCTCCGGGCACATCTCTTTGACTCCACAATTCTTCCCTGCGTTAACACACGCCTCAGAGACCTGGGCCCTGCGAAAGCAGGATGGGAATGCTATTCGGGTCTCCCAGAGAGGAATAGAAAGAGCTATGCTTAGAATATCATGCCTCACTCATGTAGAGAGAAGGAATCCGGAGCTCTGACCTCCATCACTGTTCCAGAGTCAGGGACGCTGTCTCATTTGCCAAGGCATCAAAAATCAGATGGGCTGGACATGTAATGTGACTTGGAGACGACCGCTGGACTAGAACCGTTATTGACTGGATCCCACGAGATGTCAAAAGATCACGTGGCCGCCTACCTACAAGATGGTCAGATTTCCTTGTCAAGACCCTGAAGGAACGGATTGAGGCTCTTCATATTCCTGAATCAACCAGATGCCATTGGGCTACATTGGCACGTGATAGGGTCCAATGGAAATGTTACTGGCGCCCGCTCAAGCAAATCGATGAATAATGGAATTCAAGTGATCAAGTGATCAAGTGACCATGGATACCAGCATGTTGAATTTTTTAAAATCAAAGACAAAGATTTCATACCAGTTTCAGCAAAACATTTATCTAATGATATAAAGGTCATTTTCCCTGTTACATGCATGTGCACATGTGTGCCCATACATGCTAGTGCTATACATGTTTTCTATACACATTTCCCACAAAACTTCTAGAGAAATTAGAACCTTAGGAAACAATCCTCAGTACAAATCTATCCATCAAACACAGGGTATTAATCTAAGAAATTTGCTGACGTGGGAAACATAAAGTGATCGTTATTAAAGTCTGCCAATATTTTGTAGCTTCTATGCCAGGTACTAAACTGTAATAAACTGTAGGTATAGAGTACATCAGCAGTCCTAATAAAATTGGATGATCTTCTTGGTGTGACAGGGTAAGAAATAAAACACAATGAACTACCCATGAGTGACTAACCTATTATCAATCACTTCTGTTACCATGCAAAAGCTAAAGGAAGAAAAAGTATGTTTTCTCCTGGTGTGAACTAGCACTAATGACAGAAATTCAGTACTACTACTTACAGGACTGCCACCCATTTTTTTTTGTATCTTTAGGATGTTATTTGGAAAGGACAACTAATACATAGTTCATTGCGTACCTTTTTCAATTTCGGGAACACTGCACCACCACCAGTGCCTTTGACATTTTCCAATGAAGTCTGAACTGAATTTAAGTAACACAATGCAATTGGAAAAAAGAATGAATCCTGTTCCAACTGCATTTTGTTTTGCTCTTTTGGGTCACACTCAGCAATGCTCAGGGGTTGCTCCTGGCTCTGTACTCAGTAATTACTCCTGGTGGTGCTCAGGGGACAATATTGGGTGCCAGGGATTGACCCTGGGTCGGACAAGTGCAAGGCAAATGCCCTCCCTGCTGTACTATCACTCAGGCCCCCCAACTGTGTTCTTGAATACTCACCAAGTGAACCTACATAACATTTTAAAAAGGGGGATATAGAACAGGCAAAAAAAAAACATGGGACACAGACTGTGCTTCTGACTGAATCAAGACCACCCCCACACCAGTGACCTCTGTGAGAGGCCCGTTAAATTCTCTCCCTGGCTGAAGAACAAAGCAATGTCCTTGCCCTCGATTTGGACCATTATGAGAATAAGTTGCCTCTGACAGGACTTTGCCTTTTCCAGAGCTCTTTTTCCAATGAGTGAACCGGCAGGAAAGAGAACGGGTTTTGTGGGTCATATTTGGAGTAGTGGGGAACAATAGTTCCACACACATTCTGTTGGACCCAAGACTGTGAAATAGCCTCATGTAACTGAATGCCAAGGAACAAGCAGAAACAGAGTTTGTAGCACTCAAGGAATTTCCCATGTGTCCGTTATCCCAGGAGGAAAGCTGGCTTTACGCCATCGGAATTGGGAGTGGCCTGAGTGGTATAGCATTGATTATTTTCTTTTGAACCACTATCAGAAGGATCCTAGGGTTTCTATAAGGAATCTGGAGGTGGATGGCAGTCTTAGCGCATGGCTTCCTGTGCCGTACTATTACAAGCCCGGGTATTGTGGAATTATCTACATTCATATGTTTGGTGCAGGTATGAATGACCACACCAAAGAGCATTCCAAGTTCTGCTCTTAAGTCAGACCCCGAGCTCCATCTCTGTAGTGTTTCTGCATGTGCATGTGTGCGTGCTAACAGTCATGACTACCTGGAGCTGTCTGGGAATGGGGCGGGGGCTGCCACCTGGGATCTGATGGGGGCTGCAGAGCTGTACCACTTGTTCCCTTGAGAAGTGTAATGGGGCCTCTGCAGCTAAGCACTGTCTCAGTTGTATTCATTGTCACCCGCAGCCAAACGGCACTGGTTGTGTTCCTGCAAGCGTTCGAGGGTTCAACCATTCAATTCTCCATCCCACATCCCTCTGCGTGGGAAAGAGCCCGTCCTTACCTGCTTGCACCTCTTTCTCGGGACGCCTTGCTGAAAGCACTCAGGGGAGACACACTGTGACGCTGGGCTTTCCTAGGCACCTCCCCAGAGGCTCAGGCTCAGTCACATGCCATGTTGTTCCAAAGCGTCACAGATGACAGCGTTGCTCTTTTGTTATTTCTTTCATAAAATCCCACACATCACACACAAACACACGCACACACATTCACACACTCACACATACATACTCACACTCACTCACACACATACTCACACACACTCGCACATACACACATACTCACACACACACACACCCTCACATACACTCATACCCCTCAGCAACCTGAAACCATACACTTGGATGTCCTAGTCATGAAAGTCCTGTGCATCTGTCTCAGCTTAGTGAGCTACTCCAGCATGATCTCCCCGTGTTGCAGGTGCACCTGCATCTGGGCCCCCTAAAGGACTTTCCACCTGAACCTGGAGATGGCAGAACTGTGGTAAGAGAAATAGGGGAGCGTTTTTAGAGCAAGGACTTTCCACAAGTTTGCCCTAAGTACCACAGTTGTGTTTAGCTGTGGGGGAAATAAAAAAACTAGACACAGGAAAGAGGTTTGTGAGTTTCTTTCACATGGTGGACATAAACAAAACCTAAGTGATGGAAACAGCAGCTGAAGGTTGAAGGATGAAGATTTAAATCCTGGATTTCTGCGGGAAGATCCAGTACTTTAAATTTCTATTTTCATTTAATCATCTGAAAAGTCAATGTGAGTAGAATCAAGCTAGAGAACTGGTTAAGTGTTGCAGTACACAGTTGCCCAGAGCCTCTGTATTGTGCCTGGAGTTACCTCCTGCAGGCCACTTTGTACATAGAGGGGCAAGAAAACAGTTTGAATCTGTGACTTTATGTGGCAGTATATCTTACCATGTATTCTATGTTAGCTGATATAAATATTTTCTCTCATGCTGCCACAATCATCGTGGGGACTAGCTAGATTTTTTTTTTTTTTTTGTAGGTCACACCCGGCAATGCTCAGGGCCTACTCCTGGCTCTGCGCTCAGGGGCTACTCCTGACTCTGCACTCAGGAATTACTCCTGGTGGTGCTTGGGGACCATATGGGATGCCGGGATCAAACCTGGGCCGGCACAGGCCGGCGCGTGCAAGGCAAATGCCCTACCCACTGGGCTATCGCCTCCAGCCCCAAGGGACTAGCTAGATCTTACAGGCATATTTGGCTGGCCACTTTGGATCTCTGAGTAATTAAACCAGAGAGAAGTGCTGTTTGCCTCCAAGCAAGCAAGCATGGCTCTCCAATAAGTCTAAAGGCTAATAGACAAAACAACTATGAAGTAAAGACGAGAATCGTGTGAAGGCTTGGAGAAATATATACCTGGTTGTAGAATATCCATTGGTACAGATACATGCCCTTTCCCCCTCTACATAGGACCTGCAGGGACACTTCCCAGGCAGATCTTGCTAGGTGAGGTTCTGGGAGAAGTTACCTGACGGGGATTGACTTTAACTGCTTTCCACTGATGTGGGCAGTCTGGGATGAAAAGTTATAAAAGCGCTTTCTCCTTTTCACCTTCTCCTTCTTTTTTCTTTCTGTCTCTGCTCTCCTCCCTCTCCGTTCTCTTCCATGTTGGGCTTTAGCACATGGTGGTGGCCATCTTGGCCTAGGATTCTAAACCTTCACATGTCCAGGGCCCAGCCAGGAACCTAAAGTCTGGGGTTTCCTATTGTTGGGTTGTATGTCAGAACAAATGTGAGTAAAGCCTTTTGAAACTTTTCTGGATTCTCGTATCTTTCTTGATCCACCTGCCACTGATCCCCTGGGGCAGAGGGGATCCCTGATCCTGCTCCTGGTTTTGTCGGGTTCCCAGGGTACCCCAATAGTTAAGGAACCTAACCAATGAACTGAAAATTTATAGCAAATATAAGGAATGGTAAACTTGTATAAAGGTCCTCTTAGGTTCAAAATACATAAAGATGAGGAACTTCCCTATTCTTGTCATTGATGATAGCAGTTGTTGACATGAACAGAGACAAAATCCTCACAATTGTATGTTAGAAGGACTCCAAAGCAAGTGGAAGCTTTCTAGAGGGAAGGTGGGTAACAGGCACAATATTTAATGTTAGCGTCCTTTAAGCCAGCAATTATGCTTCCAGGACTTCAGACTACTGAGATAAATGGAAAGTTCACAGACCTGTAAGCATAAGAATATTATTATATCACATTCTAAAGTTGAAAAATTATTGTCTCTAAAGTAACCAATGGCTTTGAAAAGAATTCCAGACAACCTTCAAAATAGAAAATTGAGTTATATAGGAGACAGTAAATGTAAAAAGGAGAAAGTATTATTCCCATTTTTATACTAGTATATTTACATGTACATACATATACGCATATGCATATAAATGGTTATGGAGATAGAGGAAAGAGAAAGAACTGAGACTTGAGGAAGAGTGCTTACAGAATATTATTAGCAATTTTTTGCCCACATCTCTGGAGCTTAGGGCTTACTCCTGACTCTGTGCTAGGGATCACTTCAGAAGTGGTCAGGGGACCATATGTATTGTTGGGGACTGAACCATGTCATGTTCAAGGAAAGTGCCTAAACCTCTGAACCATTTCTCAGGCCTTCCTTTCATATAGGTTAAAATGGAATCACTCATATCCCCAGTCAAAGGATGTCTGAAATGTGGGTGTATTTTATTGTATAATGGTGTAATTCTAAAGTTATAAATTAGACAAGCTCAATGGTTATTTTTACCTTTAGTAAATTTTTTGTGTGAAATTATCCTATTTTTAAATTTATGTAGTCTCTGTTAATAAAATATGTCTCCCTTTCTTTCACATTCTGTACATGTTCGGGTTGTTCATTTTATGACATAAAACTTGTTTATTTTCCAATGAAAGCTACAATTTCTCAACAAACAAAAAATAATGAGTAGTTATTTCTAGATATGAATCTGGGTGTTTATTGGCTTGTACATCCAGTATCGAAGTTGGTGGTGAAACTATAGGACATATATTTTGAAGACCCTACCTTGCTCTGTGCAATCATGGAACTTCCAATAAATTATGAATAATACGAAGCTTGTGTCTGTTCCATTGTAAAACTGAGATATCAAAGCCTACTCGCAAACTTATAGAATTTGTCTCTTTAAGATCACTTCCAAAAAAGATTACCTTGCATATATCCAAACTTTCAGATAGAATATTCTCTATTAAATTAGTATTACTGTTTCACTGTCTTCCCGTTCATCATCGATTTGCTCGAGCAGGCACCAGTAACATCTCCATAGATCCTTTCTCATGCAAGTAAAGCCCAAGGGCACCTGCTTGCTCCAGGAACATAAAGAGCCTCAAACCATTCCATCAGGCTAAGGGAATGAGGTCTATAATTATTACTGGTATTTGGCATATCCAATACGACATAGGTAGCTTGCCAGGCTCTGCCATGCGGGTGGCATACTCTTGTTGTCACCTATAAACCCAGCATTTATTGATTAACTGGGAGGCTGCAAGAAGCCACGTGAGCCAGGCTGTGATAGGCTAGTTTGCTGGGTGGAGTTCTGATGAGGGGAAAGTCGGATGTGGAAATTGGAGGCCCTCATGGAGTGAGGGGTCATCTGGTTTGTTGCGAGGCTCTGCTGGGGTGGCGGGCCAGGGCTAGAACCCACCATCCCTCCCTGGTGCCTCATGAGAAGCTGGGCACAGGGAGAGCCAGTAGCAGCTCTGCCCAATGTCTGTGAGTCTCTGGATCAGCATACCTGAGCCAGATTTAAAAAAAGACTGCTGCAGGGTGGATATTGATGAGCCGGGCTGTGATAGGCTGGTCTGCTGGGTGGAGTTCTGACGAGGGGAAGTCCAGATGTGGAAAATGGAGGCCCTCATGGAGTTGGGGGTCATCTGGCTTGTTGCGAGGCTCTTCTGGGATGGCAGGCCAGGATTAGAACCCGCCATCCCCCCGGGAGCCTTGTGAGCGCCTGGGCACAGGGAGAGCCAGTAGCAGCTCTGCCCCATGTCTGTGAGTCTCTCACATACTATTAAATTAGTATGGTTCATTTTTCCTGAACACTTTTTACCTGAAATTTCCCTCAGTCAGATAATTAAGCAGTGTTACAAAACTGAATAATATAAACCACAGATGTTCAAGGGCAAGAACCAGTTAAATTAAGTATTACTATAATTACTTTAACCTTGTAAAGCATCTGGCATTGGAAAATTGACTTTTAGAGAAACTGAAGTAGTCTTACAAAAGAATGTTATGGAATTCAGATTTTTTAAACAGCTGACTGAATCACCCTATTTAAATTTGTCTTTAAAATATAGCATTTTGTGTATTCTCCTTTAACAAACACAATTTAGGAAAAATTTGTTTGAATTAACACATTTTAAATCTTTAGCAGCATTGAACATTTATTATAGAAGTGAATGTTTTCCTCTTTTTAAAAACCTCCATGCTCTGAAGCTCATCTTTCCATTGATGAAGCAGTTGGGTACAAAAAATACTGCATTTACTTCCCTCCCGGCGGACTTTAGATTGACCCACAACACGACTGAGTCTGATCAATGACTGTATTCACTCAAAACAGTGTGTACTGTCACATGTGATGAGAAATACTGGGCAAGTACATCAAAGAGTCACTCTGAGACACTGGTGGCCAGCACCATTGATTTTTCCTGTGAAATCACCGGCCAGAGCCACTGAGTTCCTCCTGTGGCAGCCACCATTGAGTCCCTCTTGTGGCCATCACCATTGTCTCCTCCTGTGGCCATCACCACTGAGTCCTTCCTGTGGTCATCACCACTGATTCCTCCTGTGGCCACCACCATTGTTTTTTCATGCTCTGCCTGCTGTCTACTCTCCTGTGTGTTATCCAGGAAGAGGGGTGCAGATCTGTGCCTCTGTGTATCTCTCCATGCAATTATGTTCAGCTTTGCATAATGTTTAGGATCACTGTCTTTTTAATAAACAGATCCGGATATTACTGTGATACATATCTCTTTACTCCTGGTATTATTCTGTGTTTTGATATCTATTTCTTTGATATTAACTGACCACTGAAACTATTCTCTTTACTTTGTTTGGGACATTTCTTGAAGGCAGAATATAGTTAAATATTATTTTGAAATCCAATAGGATCTGAATCTTCCTTTTGACTAGAGGTTTTAGTCCACTTACATCTAAAATGATTAGCAATAATGTTGTGTTTATATAATATATTTGTGTATTTATATTTTTTTTTGCTTTCTCTTTGATTCTTTTCTGTCCATATCCTATCTTCCTTTGAATTATTTGAGAATATTTTTATTTTAAAATTTTATGCAATCTTTTTGACTTACTAGATATAATTATTTCTTATGATTTAGTGCATGCTTTAGGGTTTAGAGTAAATACATTAAATTTTACATTGTTTACTTTCAGAGACAGCACTACCCATTATGAGCGGCCATAGACACTTCCAAAGTCAGATTGCTTTTCTTCCCTCTGCGACTTTATGCTGTTTGAGCTGTGTGTTTGTGTGTTTGTTTTTGACTTTGACAGATAAAATGACCCTCCCCAAACGGGCTATGTAAAATATTTTAAACAGTGTGCTGATTTTAAAGATATGAATAATTATAAATCATCACATATTTTCTAAAACAGTAAGAGAAATAAGGTAAATTTTGTCTGACAGCTTCTGTCCTGATTTTTTCCTTCCTCTGGTGGACCCAGGACCCTGTTCTGAGTGAAGATTTCCTTTCATGTTTCTTTCCGTCAATGTCAGCTGATGAGAACAAATTTCAACTTCTACATGGCTGCAGTCTGCAATTCACCTTTATTACATTTTAAATATTTTAGAAGGGCAGATATTACAGATTCACAATTTTTGAAGTGTTTTAAGAAGCAGAGCAAAGAAAATTTCATTATCAAATGGTGTTAGCAAAAC
This sequence comes from Cryptotis parvus, assembly GCA_021461705.1. Lineage (NCBI taxonomy): Eukaryota > Metazoa > Chordata > Mammalia > Eulipotyphla > Soricidae > Cryptotis > Cryptotis parvus. Next base: position 39,676 of record JAJIBD010004353.1, read on the forward strand.
TGGAGAGCCACATGCAAAAATAAATAAATAAAATTATATCTGTGCCTCACACCATTCACAAAAGTAAACTCAAAGTGGATTAGAGATCTCAACATTAGACCAGAATCCATATCATCCATTAAAAGAGAAAAAAATCAACAGAATTCTCCAAGAAGGTGAGTTCAAGGAGATGACCAGAGAAGCAGAGAAAACAAAAAAAATGAACAAATTGGGCCATATAAATTTTTTAAAAAATCCACACAGCGAAAACCAAAGAAACATAAAATCAACTCTTATAGATATAGAGCTGTAATAAAATGCACTCTACTGAGAGGAGAAAAATCACAATGCATCAGATAAAGGGTTGGTAATCCAAGACCTTTAAAGCACAAGACTAAACAACAGAAATCCAACAGCCCCATCCAAAACTGGGAGAGGAGACAAACACACTTTCCCAAAGAAGACATGCGGGGGCTGAAAGCTTATGAAAAAGTGCTCACTGTAACTCACGACAAGCGAAACGCCGATCAAACAAACGCTGACATGTTATCTGACACCTGTGAGAATGGAGCATATCAAACTTGGGCA
>JAJIBD010004354.1:0-23557 GCA_021461705.1 Cryptotis parvus
TCAATACACTGACTCAACTCTTCACACGCTACCTGTCTGAATGCAAGGTGCCCTCCCAATGGAAAACCAGCAGGACAGTTCTACTGTTCAAAAAGGGAGACAATTCACGAGATTGACAACTATCGCCCCATCTGCCTGTTGTCTGTCATCTACACGCTGTTCACGCGAGTCATCCTGAACAGGATTGGCAGAACATTAGATGAAGAACAACCATGCGAGCAGGCTGGCTTCCAAAAAGGATTCAGCACAATCGACCATATCCACCTGGTAACCAAGTTCATTGAGGTTTGTAGGGAGTTCAAGATACTGCTCTGTCTCACATTCATTGATTTAAAGAAAGCCTTTGATTCTGTGGAGACCGAAGCGTTTATCGAAGCTCTGGCCAAACAGGGTGTTTAAACCCAATACATCAAGATCCTTCGTGAGCTGTATTACGGATTCACCACCAGGATCTCACCATTCTACAGGGGAAGTGATAATTGATGTCAAAAGAGGGGTTCGGCAGGGTGATACCATTTCACCAAAACTCTTCAGCGCCACCCTCGAGAACATCATGCAACAATTAGAATGGGAAGGAATGGGAGTGAAGATAGACGGTAGGCAACTACACCACCTCCGCTCCGCTGATGACATCGTTCTAATTACACCAAACATTAGTCAAGCGGCACTAATGCTGGCTGACTTCGACCGAGAATGTGGAAAGATAGGTCTACAGATGAATCACAACAAAACTATGTTCATGAGAAATGAACTAGTTCCCGAGGCCCCATTCACTCTCAATGGAACAAACATCTCTGAATGCAGCAGTTATGTGTACCTAGGTCGAGAAATCAACATGATGAATGACCTAAAACCTGAGCTGTGCAGGAGGAAGAGAGGGGCATGGAATGTCTTCAAAGGCATCGAAGAAATAGCTAAAAGGACAAAGAACCTCTAGCTCCAGGCACATCTCTTCCACTGCACCATTCTCCCTACATTAACATATGCCTCAGAGACCTGGGCCCTATGAAAGCAGGATGAGAATGCTATTTGGGTCTCCAAGAGAGGAATCGAAAGAGCATTCTCTCCCAGTGCAGAATTTTCTTGTTATATAACATTTGAGGTAGGTAGACAAGGAATAAAAAGGAAATTGATGGTAGCAAATAGGGAAAGTATACAAGGCCTACAAAGCTATGTTTTAAGAAAGACAGAGAAGAGAAGGGAGTAGTGTGAAAGGGAGAGACATGTCTAGCAGACCTAGAAAACAAAGCACGTGTGGCAGGAAGCAAGTCTGGAGATGAGACTAAGTAGAAAAAGGTGAAAATGCTCTTTGATTTCATTAAAATACTCTGATTTTTAAAAATTTTAAGTACATGTCTCACAAATTTTTAAAATGTATTGAGTTCAGCAAATGTCGCATGTAAAGGTAACCAGGAATATTGTTGATTCATTTTTTTCTTGACCTCAAGACTTGTTCTAAAGTCAGCGGGAAAGCTTCTGAAGGAAGTAGAGCCATTTTCAGAATCAACTAAAGTTGACAATTACCATTTTTTCTAACAAATCCCTTTTCCTCATGTTCAGAGCAATGAAAAGAGATTAAGTGTATCTGTTTCTAATTTAAGTCTTTAGCACTGAATGGAAAAGCAGGATTCTTTTGTCTTTTCTTCAATGCATATTACAATTAATTCTTTACTTAATGTGTATGCATACATCTTTCAGAAATTCAAGCACTAAGGAATCAAAAGAGATTCATAAAATTAGATAGGAATACTTACTAGACTAGAAAAAATGACTATAAAGTTTTTTGAAAACAATTTGTTGCAAACAGTCACAATACTTAAAAAACTAATCCAAGGAAAATTATGACCTTTGCCTTTCTCTGAAATTTTACTACATCATGACGCAAAGGATGAATATTGTAAACTGGCAACATGATAAACAAGTTTGATATCATCTTGGATGCTTTCTTTTCGCCTCTCTTTAACTTAGTTAACCTTACTTGAGTCCTACCCAAGTTTAGCATTTGACTGTATATTTTTAAAAAATCTTGTAAATTTACTGACCTTGAACCTCAGTTTGTACTTATGAAACAGAAGTAAATTATCTCTTTAATGAGTGACTTTTTTTTTCTGAAATAGGCACCTTTTCTCTAGTTTTTCAGCTCCAGTAACATTTATGAAAAATATGTCGGGTAAAAAAAGTTAAAAAACTAGAAAAAAATATGTTTTACTAGAGCACTTATGCTAGATTATGAATTTTGTAAAGCAAATTATTGAAGGCATAAACTAAAATAATAAAAGGTGCAATTTAAAAGGAAAGGATCAGGTACTTGTGAAAGATGCGAATACTACATAGTAAATAGCTGTTATTATCTTCCTCTGAAAACAAAAAGTCGAAAGGTATGATTAACTCTCTCTCTCTCTCTTTCTCTCTCTCTCTCTCTCTCTTTCTCTCTCTCTCTCTCTTTCTCTACACATACACACCATATTCTGAGCAGTCTTCAGCGAGTGACCCAGCCTATGTATTTACAGGTCTTCTGGAAGGCAAACAAGATGTTGATTGTTGATTGTTGTACCGTTCCTATTTAAGTTTAACCAGATCCACCAGTACTAATACAAATAAAGTTTGGGAATCTCATGTTTGAAAATAACTTCCTTCTTTTTTAAAAACATGCGTATTTATGCAAGCCTGTAAAAAAAATGAACTGATATCTTATATGTACTGAAAAAATAAACCTATTTAAAATTCTTATAATCTCAGTGATGCAATTTACTCTGGCATGATTCAGATCTCCTTGTCTGTTGTAAATGACCTACAAATTCACTGTTTTGCCACGAGGGTCTCTTCTTGAAGCTCTTATTTATAAAACCTAGCTTAATGTTATAGCTTTAATTTTGATAAAATTTCAACTCAAAACTATGATGATTTGTTAGTTACAAATTCTTTCTTGAAGCCTCTGCTCATTTCTCTAGGATTTATTATCTTTATTTTTTTAATTGTATTTATTTATGTATTTATTTATTTATTTTGCTTTTTTGGGTTACACACGGCAACACTCAGGGGTTACTCCTGGCTCTACACTCAGGAATCACTCCCGGCGGTGCTCAGGGGACCATATGGGATGCCGGGGATCAAATCAGGCCCGTGAAGGCTGGCTGCGTGCAAGGCAAATGCCCTACCCGCTGGGCTATCGCTACTGTCCCAAGTCTTTAAAATTCTACTAGGATTCACTTTGAAATATATAATTATGCAGCTCAAGTCATTGTCATAATTATACTTCTAGGATCATCTTGTATTTTCATTTATATGTAGTAGTATTCAAACAAAATCACCAATATTATTAGGAATGTATCTCAGAAACCAACTTGCATATCCACTTTGTTACTTTATGCAGATCGTAAATCATGCAGATCATAAATAGAATATTTTTCCCTGGAGACCACTCCCTTACATTCAACAGCGAGTAGTATTAAAAGATTATTGGGGTTGAGAGGCTGGCTCGATATGCAGAGAGAATATAGTTCTGAAATGGAGCTCAGCCGGAGACATAAACAACTCATATGTAGCAAATAAAAGTGCATGATCACATTTATACCTCAAGGCAAACCATGAAGGCTGACCGGACAATAAAGGACCTTATAGTAGTATTGGGGACTTTCATTTTAGCATTTTTTTATATTTGTGGCATTTCCTGTTGTAATAAATATACAATGATTCATACACGCATAATTAGAAGCTTGCCATAGGCTTTGATTTACTATGAAGTGAAACAGCTGTCATGTATGATAGTAAGCTTTAGTAACAAAGATAGGTGGGAAAGAAATGATTTTTCTATTGGTGGCTTTAAATAAAGACAAAAGACTTGATCTATGAAAAGCAAAATTTTTTAAACAGAGTTATAAATAAGAAGACTTCTGTAGGAATACTTTCTTTAAGCTTTTACATTGTTGCAAATTGGCCTTTATTTCCAAGTCATTTCTATATTTACATTCAGGTAGTTGAATCAGCAAAGGGGTTATTAGAACAGACTTACAATAGAAATGGTATGCTCAGGGGCCCCTGGCATAAAAGCTTCAATACCACGCAGAACTGCTAAATGAGTTGCAAGATGCAGGGCAAGAAGTCTCCACTTTTGGGATCTTTATTCTCAACCCTTTCTGCCTCTGGTACGAAACACTGAAAAACAGTCACTAAAACTTGCTACTGAAATAAGATTATCATTCCTCGTCACATAAATTCTTCATGCTTATGAAGGTCAACGTTTTCTAGCCATTATAATAATCAAGAAACAATTCCCTCCGTGCTTTTACCATATAAAAGGCATTGCATTAGTAATTGTATTAGGGATGTGAGCACACAGACCTCTTGGATTAAAAGGAAAATATTTTGTCTTCATATAAAAAAATCATATCAATTAAGCAAAAGAAGTGGTCAATAATTCATAAAATGGAAGCTGAATGGATGCACAAAGTAAATTGGTTAAGCATATTCTTATCCTAGACTTCTGAGCTCCAGGCACCTTGACCTAGTTTTAGTTTTTTCCTAATAGGAATATATTATCTAGACTCATTTCACATGTAGGATCTTTGAACTGACTATTGCTAACTTCTTTGTAATTATGCCTTCAATTTTAATATATCTTCAGAAGGGTCATCTCCCCAATGCTCCTGAGTCAACAGAGTCACACAATCACACTAAGTATCATTTTGATTTTTTTTGTCCTCATGGTATTTGTTATTTCATGAAATTTCTCATGTATTTGCTTACCCATTCTTTTTCTCCAACTGACTAGGATATGAGCTCCAATAAAGAAAAATACTCATTTTCTTGTCTACTATTTGATCTATAGCCCGCTCTTAGAATAGTGAATAATAAGTCCCAGGTATTCAAATCATGGAAGTGGACACTGGTGATGGAAAATTATACCCGAAGCTCAACTATGAATAATTTTGTAAATGATGATGCTTTGATAAAAATATGTTAATAAAACAAAATAAATACTTCTTAGTTCTTTTATCTTGTGGGGGGGGGGCTCTCCCAAACAGTGGTGCTCAGAGGGGCTTGGGGACCATTGCCCATGATTCTCAGACAACTCTGTCCACTACACAGTGCTCCTCTCCTCTGGCCTTCCTGGAGTCTCAGGTGCTGTGCTGCCAGAGACAATGAGGACCAACCTGATGGTGTTCGGGGCCTCTAAGAGCTGTCCTTCAGAACCTTGGAGGTCAGGTGATGTCAGGGACTCACCCAGGGTGACTCCAGCCCCAGAGTGTCTCCTCAATGCAATACATTATTTCTAAATAATATATTATGGAACCAGAGACTCTCAGACATGGGACAGAGCTGCTACTTGCTCTCCCTGTGCCCAGTCGCTCAGGAGGCGCCTGGGAGGCATGGCGGGTTCTAGCCCTGGCCTGCCACCCCAGCAGAACCTCACAACAAGCCAGACGACACCCCCTACTCCATGGGGCCCGCCATTTTCCACATCCGGACTTCCCTCTCGTCACAACTCCACCCAGCAGACCAGACTATCACAGCCTGGCTCGCGGGGCCACTAGTGGCCATGCAGTTTTTCAATAAATGCTTTATTTAGAGGTGACTACAAGAGTATGCCACCCACACAGCAAGCCTGGCAAGCTGCTCATGTAGTATTTGATATGCCAAATACCAGTAACATTTATATTAGGTCATTCCCATGACCTAAAATAATGGTTTGAGGCTCTTTATGTTCCTGGAGCAAGCGGATGCCTTTGGGTTCTACTAGCATGCGACAGGACATATGGAGATATTACTGGTGCCCGCTCTAGCAAATAGATGATTAACAGAAAGATAGTGATAGTGATATTATGCTTAGAAAACACACCTCAGCACTTTCTGACAACTACAAAGAAATATAATTTATCATTATGTTTTCTCACCACTCATTTCTTTTAGTAAAGCGCGTATATATTTAACAGATGAACATTAGTACAATTAATAACAATAATTCCATTGACGGAATACTTACTAGGCAATGTGCTAGATGGTTCCATGACCTCATTTTATTCCTTCAAACACCAGGGATGGTAACACTGTTACTGCCATGAGTTTTAATGGAGAAACTGAGGATGAGCAAGGGTAAGTTTCTAGCCCTAAATTGCCTGACTGGTAAAATGTGGACAAGGTTATGATGCCCGCTCTGGGGAGCTGTAAAGTCTGTGATCTGAGCTACTACTGAACAGTCTTCTTTTCTTATTTACAAAAATGGGGCCATAAAAAATGGGGCCATATTTTTATTTTTCATAGGATATGCTCTACATTTAAATATCAATCAGGTAATTCTACATCCAGTTTTTAGTTTATCTTATTGTTTAGCTGGAGACATAGACTAATAAATCATCTAATTTCCCCTTATTGAATTGAGTCTGGGGTAGTGTGTGATGGCATTAGCATATGTTTCCTGAAATTCTGTCCATTGTTTTGTATTATCCCATGGGAACTTGGTCTGAGAATTTGGAGGCAATTTGCCAGATGATGAAAATAATATTATCATCATTCTTGCAAATGGTACTAGTTTTGTCAAAATATTATTAGGAGGGTCGTATGCCCTCTCGTGAGTGGTTTTATTTCAAAATGTCTTCATTTTGATTAGGATACAGTATGAAATAACACCAAATTCATTGTGTGAGTTTGGCCTCAGTTGAAAGGTGATATCATGAGGGTGGTAAGGAAAGAAAGAAACCAGACTGTGGGGAGGCAGAAGAGTGACAAGGACAAGGAAAGAAAGTGAAGTAGCAGCAGGGAATTAGGAAGAAATAAAAGCAACTGAAGATGTAGACAACAAAGGAGAAATATTGTATTGACCTTTTAACCATTTGTTTAATTGATGGGGCCTCTTCAGCCATGTCTAGGAGTCTAGGGACCCCCTGTAAGAGATAACGTGTTGACAATCTGTTACAGTGCGGGCCACTAATGTGCAAGCAAGGACTCCACCCTTTGAGCCATCTCATAAGCCCCTAAATACCTTCTTTTTAATCAAAGAAACTTCCTGTGAAATGTATTTTATATACATATTTCATACTGATGTATAATCTATGAAAAATACTATAGTATTATATTCAATACCTTGAAACATTTTAAAGATTTCCAGTTAAGAAGCAATGTAATGGAAATTGTCTTCCCAGAATGTTGAGTGTACTAATAACATGAGTTTGCGTGTTTTATAAGGTTTACTGAGTAGAATGAATCAATTCATACAGATTGCTGTAACATAGATTGCCATTGTGCTGGAGATATAAAACCATTTTCAACTTTAATTTCATTTGTTAACAAGCACAGACTTAATATGGTAGCACATACTAAGCACTTACACTTCTTTTAGAAAATGTTTTTCAAGAAGCAGCTAATTATGTAGACTTTAGTCATACTTTCCCTGGGAGGCTGTTGAACATTAACACGGAGAACACAGCTGTGCTTTCATTAGAAGAAAAATACCAAATTGAACCAAGAGCAGAAAAATCATAATCCCTTATCTTGAATTGGAAGAGCAGGTGAGTCATGCTATTACAAGTAATATGGCATTAATCCACACATTATAGTTATAAGTGGAAAGTTCCTTTTTAGCAGATAATCGAATGTTATTTGATCTTATTCTACAGAGTGGCCTTTGTTCTTTGTAAAATCATAGTCTCAAGTATGTGCACAGATCCTCATTGTTAGTCAATGATCACATGTGCTTATATATGAAATATATAGTAGAAGCTGAAGCTAATATAATTCAACATCTATATAGGAAATAGTTCATACACCTGAATACACCTGTTTCTCTTATGATGTCTTTTTTTCTCTCTCTCTCTCTCTCTCTCTCTCTCTCTCTCTCTCTCTCTCTCTCTCTCTCTCTCTTTCATTTTTGGGCCACACCCAGGAATGCTCAGGGCTTACTTCTGGCTCTTCATTCAAGAATCACCCCTCATGGTTCACGGGGATCATATGAGGTGCCAGAGATCAAACCAGGTCAGCCACATACAGTGCAAATGCCCTACCCTCTGAACTATCTCTCTGGCTCCTGCTGTCTCTCTGAAAAATATTTCCCAAGTGAATGCTCGCTTTAAGCAGATGTAACACTACAACATATTCCTGAGACTATCATTTTATTCAGAATATGAATAAAAATGGAATTGCTTCAGAACTTGCATTACATAAAATATTGAGTGAAATAAGCCTTTTTAACAGCCATTTGTGTTCAGAAAGAAACAGGGTCCACTGTCAGTTTGTTGGTTTAACATATACTTGTTAAGGGTCAGTACCCAGAGTGATCCTCTTGTGTCATGGGGAGGTGGAGGTGCAGAAATATCCCTATCTTCATTATATTTGATTTATAAAAACAATTACACACACAAAGACTATGCAACATTTTAGGCAGAGAAAAATAAAGTAAATAGAAAAAATGTCAGGGGGGCCTCAAAGTGGATTTGAGTGTGTATGTAGAATGGAAATATTATTTTAGATACAATAGCCAGAGAAGGTATTTTGAAAGTGTCCCTTCCAGGAATTTTGATATTCCTGGAAGAGAATCCATGAAATAAAATATAGCAACAGATAGTATTGTTGATCCATGAGGGGTTTGTTTATAAGAACTCAGTCAAGAAAGAATGTTAGACAGGGAGTAAGGAGGCAAGGGCCACGTAATTGGCAAATTGGTGCCTCATTTTCATACATACATACATACATACATACAGTCCATTTGGTTGGGGGCCCACAAATTCTCTTTACATTGGTCTTAATCAGTTAAATGATAGAAATAGCCAAAGACTAGAGACACAGAAATACATATAAACACAGATCACTACATACATAGGGGTTGTGTGTTATTTGGCTTCCTATCATGATCACAGGTTGTTGTTGCGGGGTGTCTACCACCATTACTACTGAAGCTAATCCACTAAATGGTCGGCCTACAAAGACCTAAGTGTTCTCACAGTAAATAAGAGCTGTATACTTCGGATATCTGGAGCTAAGCTAGTCCTACTTGCAGTCCACAAGAACCTGAAGTAACTCAGATCTGCTCAACAATTATGAATGTTGGTGATGAAGTGAAGAAAATAGAAAGCTGGTGTACTCCGCTTTGGTTTATTGCAAGATGTAGCCATGATGCAAAGCAGTACAATGTTTCCTCAAAACTAAAAACTGTGCTACTACATTACTCAATAATTTTAATTCTGGGAAATTATCCAAAAGAGAAAAGAAGAATTTGTTAAAGAGATATCTGCACCTATGTACATTTATTGGTAGCATTATTTACAACTGAGACATGGAAGCAACTGAAGAATCCATTGATGGATGAACTGATAAGGGGAAGATAAATCTGCAAAATAAATCATATAAAATTAAAACGTTCTACAATTTGTGAGTGGTTCAACAAGAAGTCGTTTGGGAAAGTGATGTCATCAGAGAGAAGACAAAGAATGAAATACTGTATGATCACATTTATTGTGAATTCCAAACAATAATAGCAGCTACCTGACAAGCCAATGGCAAGGATTTTACCCCATCTGATATGTCTGATGTTTGACTTGTTTAACATTTTCAACACAAAAGATATTGAAGACCTGAGTTCTCCAAATTCTTCTTTCCTATTTTTCTAGGTGAATATGAATCAGTACTACATAGCAGAGGATTTTTTTTTGTGAAAGTAACACATTTAATAGATGGGTTTTGATATAATTCTCAAACATGGTATATTAGTGAATACACGTCTCCAGGATACCTATACTGAATCTCACTCTGTGACATCATTTATATTTCATTTTTCTGGCAAAAGAGTAATTAACATAGCAAATGAATTTATCTTTTTACTGCATATTTATTATAATTAAATTATTAGTCTTTATTTTTCAAGAACTTTCTGTTCAAAACTACTTGTGGAGCTATTTTATGAACTTTGTTGTTTTCTTATTGTTTTATCTTTTTCATTTTAGATTTTAGCACACTATTTTTTTTTATGGTTCAATCTTTTACAGAAAGATTGATTTTTACAGAAAGATTGAATCTTTTACGAGGCACTAAAATCCCGTGTGTGTGTGTGTGTGTGTGTGTGTGTGTGTGTGCGTATGTGTGTGTGTTTTCAGATATGCCGCCTGTTGGCTAGAACTTTTACCCAAAAACATGGCCATCACACACAGAAAAGATACTCATTGTAGATCACTAACTTAAATAAATATGACAATACAAACCAGGCAATCTCATTCCCCAAATCAATAGACTCTCTGGTGGACAAAAATCTGTCCTATGATACACTTTTTAGATCTACCTCAATTCATGTTACAGACTCCAATGTCCACTGTGATTGTCTCTGAAGGGAGCTCTGGAGGGAGGAGTCTAGGGCCTGAAGGGTCTCAGGATGAGTGTTCTAGTAACAAGAGTATTTTTTCCAGAGCTACCTTACAGAAATCCTTCACCTCTTCCCCTTGTGAAGACACAACAAAAGCCACAAAGGGCCAGAGCAAGAGCACAAGGGTAGGGCTCTGCCTTGCATGAAGTTAACCCGGGCTTGATCCCCGGCAGCCCATATGGTCCCCGAGCACCGCCAGGAGTAATTCCTGAGTGCAGAGCCAGGAGTAAACCCTGAGCATTGTCAGCTGAGGCCCATCAAGAGCCTTGGAGGAGGAATAGAGTCTGCAGGTTCTCAGGACGAGGGTTCTAATAACAGCAGTATTTTTTCCAGAGCTACCTCACACAGCCTGGAAAATACTTCTCCTCTTCCACTTTATGAAGACACTACCTCAGAAGCAGAGTCATATGGGAAATGTGTTTTGGGAAGTCCCGGCATCCTGAAGAGTGAGTTGTAAATGTCTTCTATTCATACGTCACTTGCTCTGTATTATTTTTGTAGCAATCTCCACAGACTCACTCTGCTATGCCGTTGCATCAAAATTTGCTGCACTCTTTCCTATTACGAATATTTCTTAATTAGTTGCTCCAGTGGTGCAGACAACTTTCATTTATAAAGTTAGTTTTGAAGAAAGATACCTAATAAATGATGTGCAAATATAAAAGACTACCAATTATATGAAAGTAAATCAAGTCTCTTGAAGAAAATAAGACTTCTCTATGACATACAGGAAGGGATGAGCAGAATGTTTTTTACCCATTATACCTTTTCACACCTGTTATTTTATTTCCACTAGGCATTGGGATATGATGACGAGTAAATTGGTAAGACACCCACAATTAGGTTATGCTAATGGCAGTGCTTCTGTTGATTGGTAGAGTTCAAGATTTGAAGCATGAGATGTATTAAAAGCTAATATTTCTGGTTTAAGATTTAAAAGGAAGGAGGCCTGTGTGGAGGTAACAGTGATACCAGTTCTATGATACCAGTTCTATGATGACAAGACACTGAATTCTACCAACAACCAGCAAGGCCTCAAGAGCTGATTTATGGCCCACACCCTCTAGATGAGGACCCTGTCTAGTGAGAACTTAAGCTTGGACTTCAGGATGGCAATGTTGAGCAAACACTGGTCACACCTTGCCAAATTTCTGATCTATGGGACTATTATCTAACAAAGCGTTTATTTTTAGCTACTGGGTTTGTGGTAATTTGTTCTGCAGTAGTAAAAAAATGAATACAGTTTGCCTCTGTTCCACATGGCTGCATGGAGCGAGCAGGTCTGGAGCTGAGTATCAGCTCCCCATGGCTCACTTAGGTGCCTGGCAAGTCCTGCTGGTTGCTAGGTACTGAGGGCCGGGCGCCTGTTTCTTACGATGTGAGTCCCCACTTAGGCTGCATGGCTCCCCTAAAGTAGTGACTTGGTTTCAAAAGTGATTGTTCCAAGAAAACAAGGAGAACATTAATGTCAGGTCGATGACCAAGGTTCAGAAAATTACACAGCACCTTATTGATGCAGGTGAGGAAGAAGTGGCGGCATCCAGTCTCTGTGTTCGCCATTCCCAGGTTCCTTAATATTTATTTTTTTGCCTTTTTTTTTTTTGGGGGTCAAACCAGGCAATGCTCAGGGGTTACTCCTGGCTCTGCACTCAGGAACTACTCTTGGCGGTGCTCGGGGGACCATATGGGATGCTGGGGATCGAACCCAGGCCGGCACAGGTTGGCCGCGTGCAAGCCAAATGCCCTACCTGCTGGGCTATTGCTCCGGCCCTGTCCTCAATATTTTTAAGAATGAAACTATTGAATAATAAAACTGCTCAGACTCAGAGTTGGAAAGTAGAAAAGTTTATTGGAAACTAGAAGAGAAAGGAAAGGAACTCCCCTTGTGGGGAGGAACTTAGTATAGGGCTAAGTTAAAATTAAGTTTAGTGTTAGCGCTTTTCAAAGGTCTTTTGCATTGTTATCAAGTAAGTATTACAGAGAATGCTGGGAATCTTTAGAGTTCCCGGCTGGTTTGAATCTTTCTGACCATCTGCCTCGGGATTGTTCATTGTCTTAGTCTTGTGACTCCTAGTTCTGGGACAGAATAGTGTGGTCCTGGGAACTCCAGGAATGTTAAAGATAGGGCCTTAGGATAAGGTGTGGTAGGTCGATGGGAAGAAATGGAACTGTTGGTGAGGGGAAACTTGGGTTCCTCTCTGATTGGCAAGGGGAAACTGAGACTTCTTCTTTCATTGTTGGCCGTACTCTGTTGGTGTGAGCAATCACAAGGTTCCGCTTTGTCTCAGACAGAAGTTTCAAAATTTTACTGCTAATCAGAAGAGACATAAGATCTCATTATACGAAGTGCTTATGGGACGGGATAGTTTCATAACAGTAATATTTGCAAGCTACTATTATCTAATTATTTAGTCACTCACTGCTATCTCAACAACTACTTTATTCAAGTGTTAATATTTAGAAGACAGTTGGAAGTGGTGGCAGTGCCATAAAGCATCATTACATTCCAGGCGCAGGACCGAGGCTGCGGGTGTATTTGGCTATATTATAACACACACATGCATAAGAAGGTTCATAATAACAGATGCCAAGAAAACTGGCAAATTTTAACATTAATTTAAATTCTAGACTGTCCATTGCAATAGGGAATAAAAATAAAATTTAAGATTTTGGGGGAAAATTTAATCTTAATTAGGGTACTACTAATTCAAGTTATGCTGTGATTAACTTAAAAAACAATTGCTTAATAAATAGCAGTTAATGTATGAAATATATAGCACTAACAATAGATACATTTTATAAATTGCTTGTTTTCATGTATGGTATATAAATGCTAATAAAGTATTATTTACCAAGATACATAGGCAAGTTTTCTGTTACAGAATTAATTACCTTACCTCATTTGTTTATTTGCTTTTTTGTGGGACCACATCTGGCAGTGGTGCTCATAGCTTACTCCTGGGTCTGCACCCTGGAATCACTCTTGGCAGCCTCCAGGGTGTCGGGGAACGCCCGCGGGTCCCCGACAGTGTCAGGACAGAGGTTCTCTTCTACCTCGGAGGACGCCGGGAGAACAGATGAAAACTCATGAGTCCAGTGCAGTTCCAAAAAAGCTTTTAATAGTACAAAATCTCGGGGCCGGAGGCGATAGCCCAGTGGGTAGGGCGTTTGCCTTGCAACCGGCTGGCCCTTGCCCGCCCGGGTTTGATCCCCTGCATCCCACCAAAGGGAGAGGATCTCACCCGAGCTGAGTCCTACCCAGAAGGAACAAAAAGGCCAAAGAGCAAAAAGTCAAAAGCCAAAAGTCACAAGGCTGAGGAGCCAAAAGCTGAAAGCTAAAAGGCCCAAAGGGTGAAGGGGCCTCAAGTCAGCCCCTTATATACACCAAAGTAATCCAACCGGGAGGGGCATGTCAACAAAGAACTCTAAACAGAGTGTAGTGTCACACCCTATTGCAGGTATAAACAAAGGTTATGCCAAGGACTAATCCCGAGATTATCTCTTATGTAAAACACTGGAGAGAGGGGCTGGTATAAAGTAATACATCTTAACTTCATGAGCTTCATGTAATCTAGATGGTACCCACAAGGTCCTTCTTATTATTATCTGCACCAGGGTGATTCTGAGTATCTTGTTCTCGTGTACTGAAAGGGTCACACCTCGCCTGCTTAGAGCAAACTAGTATGATCCTTCTTATAGTCTTCCTATAGTCTCAACGTAGCCAGGATGGTAGTCTCTTTATACCCACTGCTGGGTGCATTGGGTATAAAGAGGAGCTGTGCCCAATCTAGAAAACATAGAAGTCTTCCGTAGATGTATAAGTCAGAAGTTATTCAATCAAGGTGACTTCTGTAACTGCCACACCCTCTAGCAGTGTTTACATAGAAGAGAGGTCTCATTAGAATGAAACTTGAGGGCCGGAGCGATAGCCCAGCGGGTAGGGCGTTTGCCTTGCTGACGCGGCCTGTGCCGGCCTGGGTTCAATCCCCAGCATCCCATATGGTCCCCAAGTACCGCCAGGAGTAATTCCTGAGTGCAGAGCCAGGAGTAACCCCTGAGCATAGCCGGGTGTGACCCAAAAAAGCAAAAAAAAAAAAGAATGAAACTTGACTTAAATAGATTAAGTCGGGAGGGCAAAACAACAAAACTCCCAGAATAGCTAAACCTGTCCTCCAACACAGGGAACTTATGGATGTCAGGGATGGAATACAGTTCTGCCATGTGCAAGGGAAGAACCCTACTCACTGTACTATTAACATAGGATCTGTTCCCAGGTTCTTCAATATTTACAAGCATGAAAATATTGAGTAGTAAAAATGTTCAGATTCAAACTGGGAAAGTAGAAAAGCTTAGTGGGAAGAAAAAGAAACTCCTTTGTGGGAGGAACTTAGTATAGAACTAAGTTAATTACAGCTTGTTTGTGAGTTTTTATAGGAAAACCGGCCTTTGTGTTACAGAGAGTGCAGGGAAGTTGCAGGTAAGGGGTTTTCTTATAGTTCCTTTCAAATTATTTTCTTTTGCATTTCTTATTAAGTGATAAAAGTGTTACAGAGATTGCAAAGATCAGATAGTCTGATCTTTTACCTTAGGTATTTCCCTTTATCTTGGCCTCCCTGAGAACCTAAACTCTGGGCAGAATTTTATATTAGGCAATAGATAACTTCCTGTTTATCAGAAAGCTCAGGAACTCCCATGAAGTCACATATGTAGGATGAAGGCAGTCAAAAATGGGACTGCTCACAGTACCTGGCAAGGAAAACTCTGGCCTCTTGTTTAATTTACTCGCCAGGAAGTGAATAGGATTTTACATTGTTTATATTTACAAAACAAGACAAATATAAAGCAGCAAGGTTAATGTTCGGCAGATTAAGAGCGAATAAAAATCTATTATTTCTTTTCATTTTTTACCCTTGGATGATTAAAAAATAATTGATTATCATTACAGTATGAATCAGACATAAAGAAAACATGTCAGTTCATAATGGCATATGCCTTCATTATTGAAGCTGAATTTTCTATAAAACTATTGCATAGATTTGATAAGATAGACTTCTATTTTGCACGGTTTTATAAGTCTAGAATTACACTTCATCAGAAAACTTCATAAAAATGACAAAAACTAAAAAATGAATCTTTCACATTTTAATTACTATTCGCATCTCTGTGCCCCCTGCTGTGATGTTTTGTTAAAAAAGTGATCTCATTTGAGAATCTGCCAGTATAGAAACTGACGGATGGTTAAACCGTTTCCAACCTGTTTAAGTACTGGTTTAATAGGTTCGATTGTTTTGTCATTATTGTCATATAGTTTAAGTAGTACAGTGCACTGTGATTATTTATTTGTTGTGATTTACCTGAGGTTATAGTTAGATCAATTTCTATAATTGTTATAGAGAATATACAACTAATAATATTATTTCACATATTAACATCATATATAAATATTATATAATAATTATGTATCTATTATTATAGTCTTCTATTTTATTGACTACTGTTTTGGAGGATGATAAAACCGATGATTTCTTTAAGAACATAGCAAATTCTATTTATCTAAACAAAATGGCTATAACACATTAATACCTGGAAAAAAATCTTAATAGAATAATTTAGACCCTGCTTTTAATCTAATTTTGATTAGAAATATCCCTAAACATAAAAAAAATCGATTACTTGAGCTACTTTTTAGACTTCATATGGGGGACTGGGGGGAGCATCCAAACACAATTGTTTCAAGTGAAAATGTGAAGTCTTGGTTGTTTTCCCAAAGACTGAATTTATCCATTTAGCAATAGAAGCAAAGATAAGAAAAACAGATAAAAAGCCATTTCTACCTTGCCTTTGCTTTAACAGATTCCTTGGAAGAGGCAGAATAGGGGAATAGCAAAAGCCCAAAGGCAACAGAGACCGAGAAGCTGTCAGGAGGAAGCTCCCTCCAGGGCGCAGGAGGTACAGGGGGAAGGGTGTGAGCAGAAACACGTCGGAACTACCAACAACACGTGATGGCCAGTTCCCAAAACTGTTTTTAAGGGAAATACAAGTTTATTCAGTTTTCTTTGGAGGTGAAATGTTGGCATAATAGCCCATGATGTCATGAAACCTGTGTACATAGGGTTCCTGGGACCCCCGTATGTTTCCTCACAGTATACATACATGTACATGCCTCCCCATTTACAGTCTTTTTTTTTTGTCTTTTTTTAACATATTATTTCTTTTTTATTATAACACCGTGAGACAGACATTTACAAAGCTGATCGTGATTGGGTTTCAGTCATAGACTGTTTCAGCACCCATCCCTTCACCAGTACCCAAAACTTTCAAAATATAATAAAGCAAAATCGGCACTAGCATAAAAGTACAGCAGGTAGGGCATTTGCTGTAACTGGGTTTGATCACCAGCATCCCATATGATCTCCCGAGCACCACCAGGAGTAATTTCTGAGTGCAGAGCCCCCAGAGGTGGCTTATGTGAGGCAGGGAGGAGAGGGAAGGTCCTTGTTCTCAGTCCACCTCTGCCAACCCAGGACCCACTGTGAAGTCTAGAGCTAGTAAAGTCTGTGATGAGTCCCTGCACAGCACGGATCTCCAGTTCCGCCAGCCCCACAAGGCAGTTGTCAAGCCACACCTGGCGTCTTGCTTGGTCTTCTGAGCATTGGAGTTGATCCCCAATCACAGGAGATCTGGCTCCATGAGCCACAGACTCAGGCAGCAGCAAGGAATTGCCCTTTGCCAGAAAGAAGAGTCAGTCCTAGGACTTCTTACAAAGGGTTTTGGGTTCCTTATCTTTCTTGCAGAAAGGAATTTCAGGAGTCGATGAGTAGTGAAGTAAAAAACAGATCTTACTGAGGGCCTTTTTAGGAAGGGTAAGGAGGAGAGAAAGTGAGATGGAGTACATATCTCCAGAGGGGAGATGCTGGTGACACACGTACTTGGGTACCATATACGGCTCCGTCACTCGTCACTTGGCACAAGCAGCACATGGGCTAGGACAGTATATGCAAGCACTTCCTTTGTTCAAGGTGGCCTTTATATATATGCCTTCCTAGCCCTGTGTTGGGCTTCTACCTAAGATAAGAGTTGATTGCTTCATTGCTACTGTGGTTGCCATCTGGGCTAGAGTTGGGTGTGGTCTTCTTTAAAAACTCCTTTTTTTTGACCTTTGTTCTTGGAGGGTGGGTCTAGTCTTCTCTGGTCTGGCTAGCTTCAGGAAAGGTCTTATCAGGCCCTAGTCCTATGCAGCCCTTAGGGCTAGGTGGTTTTACAATCCATTCCTAGGAATTCCACTGTCACAGGGCCCCTTTCCTGTCTGCCTGACTACATCAGCACTTGGTAGCTCAGTACAAAGGCAGGTCATTGTATTCATCTCAAGTCTTTCCACAAAGGCTGCTCCACAGAAGGAAACTCTGATGTCTGGGCAGCAACCAGATGGTGAATATCTTGATGAAGTCATCTGGGCTTAGCTTCTAAGGATTCCTGTCTGAAATTCTGGCCAAGGGAAATGGCTGGTCTGTCAGTTTATTCCACAGAAAAGAGGCAAGAAAGAACCATGCTGCTCTGCCACCAGGAATAATTTCTGTTGCCAAAAACAAAACATATTTTCACCATACTAGACTGCTAAAAACCAATTATCTCTAAATTGTTATCCACTGTCTATTATACCAATGAAAATAATTTTTACATTAAGATAGAATATTTTTTCTTGTGCTTTTCAGACCCTTAGCTGAGCCAACCCTATTGTCCCTCTCACATACTGTCTTCATTTGGGGGCTTGAAACAAGGCTGAGTTTCAGTCTAACCGTCATTAACATCTCCTGTTACTTGAAGGTACACATGTGCTATTTCATATTATAAGTCATCAAAAAAAGATCATTTAAGTTTCTACTAACACTGTTTATGTTTTTTAGCTCAACAATTAAAATTTTTCCATCTTATTTAACATCGTGGTTTAAGAAAGTTGTTCATATGCAGTTGTTACAGACACAATGCTCAGCACTAATCCCACCCCCCAATATGACCTTTGCTCCACCATTGTCCCCATTTTACTAACCATCATTGAAGCCTGCCCCCTTAACAGGCACAGAATCATCTATTTTAAGTTGTTTATTGCAAACAAATGGCGAACAGAATTATCAAAAAACACTTTAGTAAGTGAAACTCCGAAAAAAATTGTTGTATCTCACCATGGGGTCATTAAGACTTTAGGGTTTATTAAGTTGTGCATTACTAGTTGAGCCTTCTGCGCTGTTGCTTACTGAACTTAGATAAATTCCTATGTAACTTTACCATCTAATTTGGTGCCCCCCCCGGATGTCAGATTGTAGAATTTAGGGTGTTGCGTGGCCACATTCACAGCAGCATACTCCAGAATATGTAACTGCTGTGAGCCTACAAGGTGGCAGTTGTGGGCTGTGGGTGTTGCTGCCTGGGCTTCTGGTAGAGCAGGTTAGGAAGTGGCTGGCGGGGTGGGGGCAGATTGTCCATCCCTAATGGGAGAAGGCCCCAGGGTTCTCAACCTGAAAATTGGGGAACTTTGTTGCTTTTGTGTCTCTGCAGAGATTAATTGGGAAGCAGCAGAGTTGGGTCTCTGGGGGTGCGGCAGTTTCGGACTTTGATGGGCAGGGTCTTGGCCAATCATCCTCCTGATGGCACCAAGAGTTCTGAGGTGGGAGACTGGTGTAGTCCTGTAGGATTTTGCATTTGGCTCCATTCTCTTGCAAGAGTCAATCGTGAGGGGCTGGAGCTATAGTCCAGCAGGTGGGGCATTTGCCCATGCCGCCCGGGTTTGATCCTTGGCATCCCATACGGTCCCCGAGCACCACCAGGAGTAATTCCTGAGTGCAGAGCCAGGAGGAAACCCCAGAGCATTGCCGGGTGTGACACCCCCAAAAAAAAAGAGTCAATCGTGAGTCTGGGCCAATGGATGATCTTACATGACATTGCATGGCTTTTGGATGTGTGTTTTCAAGGATAGTTTAACTCTTAATAATAGGTGAGAAACTTAGAATGTTAATACCATATTTACTTTTTTTGTCCATTTATGCAATTAGGGCTTAATCATAGGAAAGAAAATACCCCACTCTCACTTTCTTCATCACACTTAGATAATCATAAGAAAGCATATAACAATCAAAGAAAAAAAACATGAAACAAAAATCTGCCGAGCGTTGCCCGCCCACCGCCCACCTCCCGAGAAACCCCGCCGAAAAAATTAAACAGAGAAGCAAAAAAAAATGCATCTTTAAATTTGATGACTGATACTTTGTTTGCAAACATTATTTTGCAAATTTCTGAAATTTAACTTATTTTCTAAAACACACTATGATTTTCACAATAACATGGTTAAAAGAAAAGGTTATTCCCTCCTTATTCATATTCTTTACTTTCCACCTTTTTATGTGATTTATCTTTATCCCACTCAAGGTACAAAGCTCCTAAAACCCATGAAACTTCCTAAATGAATAGAGTTGAAATTTATAGTCTTACTACCTGACCTGATTCAGTGGATAAAAAGCGATCCTGAAGATGGACTCAAATACCAGTGGCCATTGGTTATGACTATGCATAAAAAGCTCTATTGACACTGTATGGGACAGAGTTTAGAAAGCTTTCAAGTTGTAAACATGTGTTGTTTGTGCAAGCATTGTGTCTGAAGTGGTCTTGGAAGCTTCATGCCCTTTTCCCTAGGACTGTGCATTTGCTCATTGTGTTTTTCCTAAATTATCACTGTATCGCTGTATTCCCATTCATCATGGGTTGGCTCATGCTGGCACCAGTAACATCTCCATATGTTCTTTCTCATGCTATTAGAGCCCAAGGGCATCTGCTTGCTCTAGGAACATAAAAGAGCCTCAAACCATTACATCAGGTCATGAGAATGAGGTCTAAATTATAACATTTTATAGTGAAGCAGCGATGTGATCAGAAAAAATGTCTCTCTGCATTTTGTGAACTCCGAGCAAACTAACTAAACCTAAAACCAAATCCTCTGGTGATTTTGAAAAACTCTGATGGATAGTCAAAAGTACAGGTGTCTGAAAGGACTTAGTGGAGAAGAGATCTTCTCTTGGAGAAGAGATACTTTAACATGGGAAAGTTGGTGCTGTCCCTGGGTACATATTGTGATCATGAAGCTGAACTAGGGGAAACCCAGTGGGTGTTTGGAAAATTGCGTGTCATGTGTGTAAAGTAACTCTCTTTTCACCTGGGAACTGAAATCATGGACCCACTTAGTTGGCTTTAGATATGTGACATTTGCTAGAATGGATTTGGTCAAATCATGTGGTTTTGGAAAGAGCAGTGATGTGAGATGAGTAGATGAGGAATCTTTGATTTCTAGGGAGTTATGTGCACATTTACAGTATGGAATAGCAGCCATTGGTGAATGCAGTTACTACTGGTTGCAATTCACCCATGGAAGTTCTAGATGGATTTAGCTTCCAACAAATTGATTTGCTTGGTGCATGAGAAAATATGAAGTAATAAAAATGATTTGAAAGGCAAGAGGCCAGAAACATAGAACAGAGATAAGATGAAGACCCTGTATGGAATAGACCTCAAGTTGATCTCTGGTACCACATGGTTCTTTAGCATTACTAGGAGCAAGCCTGGAGGTCCCAAGCACTGCTGGCACTGATGTCACTTGTAAGTGAGACCTATCACTTCACTTGTATCACTTGTCTTCCGGTTGTTCATCGATTTGCTTGAGCTGGCACCAGTAAAGTCTCCATTTGTCCCTGTTGCATGTTAGTGTAGCCCTAGGGCATCTGCTCACTACAGGAAAACAAAGAGCCTCAAACCATTCGTTCAGGTCATGGGAATGAGGTCCATCATTGTTACTGTTCTTGGCATATTGACTACAACATGGGTAGCTTGCCAGGCTCTGCCGTGTGGGTAGGATACTCTTGGTATGCACTGGTAAATACTGTTATTGGCTCGATAGTACTTCCAAGGTCACATGAAGGCCGGAAGGAGCTCAATGGGCTGGAGCACATGCTCTGTATTCAGGAGGCCTAGGTTCAATCCTAGCACCCCGTCTCCACTGCTGGACGCACCCACTGAGCAACTGCCAGGTGTTGCCCAAATGTTATTAAAAAAGGGGGGGGGGGGGGGGAGGGAAGGGGCACGGGGAGCGGCGGTCTGTTGTGTACGGGAGAGGGGGGGCAAAAAATGTTGAATTTTTTTTTTTTTTTTTTTTTTTTTTTTTTTTTTTTTGTTTTTTAAAAAATATTTTTAAAAAAAAAAAATTTTTTTTTTAAAAAAAAAAAAAAAACAGCACCAGCAAACATATAATAACTAGACATGTGTGCAAGAAATGCTTATCATATGATACTGAAAACGTGTTTTCCAAAGTTAAGATTGTGACTGGAAATGACTTGGTGTGCCAACATAATTTTTTTGCCTGTAAGGTAAGTAATTATATGTCTCTATGTGGGAGCGGGGTCTCAGTATTTTCTTCCTTTCCTTTCACTGTTGGTTTTTTTTTTTTTTTTTGTTTACCTTAGAATCCTAAAACAGAAAAAACAAGTTAATAAGTCCTTTACTTTCCTTTCAAGTACTATTTTTTGCAAAGGCATTTGGCCTCTTCTACCTAAAAGAAAAGAAATGGAGGGGACAGCTTGTAGTCTAGTGGGCAGAAATTTCCCTTGCGTGTGGCCAACCTGGGTTCAATTCCGGCATCCCATATGGTCCCTCAAGTAAAGCCAGGGGTAATTTCTAAGTGCAGAACCAGGAAAACCCCTGAGCATCACCAGGTGTGACCCAAAAAAGTAAAACAAAGAAATAAAAAACAAGAAATATAAGCAGAAGACCATGCTTACTGCTTCAAAGACTTTCTTTAAGGGAACTCTGCTAATATGTTATCTGGATAGCATTCATCCTCCCTAAGTTTCTTGTTTGTTTGCCCTTTGTTTTGGGGATATACCCAGCAGTGCTCACGGGATACTCCAGGCTCAGTGCCTTTGGGCTGCTCCTAGCAGTGTTTAGGGAACCATGTGGTACCAGAGATCTAAGCCAGGCTTCCTACATGCAAAGCACCTGTTCCAAAACCTCTGGGCTATCTCTCTGGCCCAATCTACTGAGTGTTCCTTTAAAGCTCTCTAGCTCTCTCTATTTTCTTTGTAAAATCTTACATGATAAACAAAACATATGGTATAAAAACTTAAATCTAAACATTTTGGTTATGATGTTATCAGTCAGTTTTCAAAAGACATATTATTGTTAAAATAAGCAACATTAAGGGGGACCAGAGCGATAGCACAGCGGGTAGGGTGTTTGCCTTGCACGCTGGCCGACCTGGGATTGATCCCCCAGCATCCCATATGGTCCCCGAAGCACCACCAGGAGTAATTCCTGAGTGTAAAGCCAGGAGTAACCCTCTGTGCGTCACCGGGTGTGACCCAAAAAGCAAAAAAAAAAAAAAAAAAGTAACATTGGGACCCGGAGTGATAGCACAGTGGGGAGGGCATTTTGCCTTGCACACTGCCAACCCAGGTTTGATCCCCTGTATTCCATATGGTCCCCCAAGCACTGCCAGGAGTAATTCCTGAGTACAGAGCCAGGAGTAACCCCTGAGCATCACTGGGTGTGACTTAAAAAAGCAAAAATAATAATAATAATAATAATAATAAGAAGAGGAAGAAGAGGAGGAGGAGGAGGAGGAGAGAGGAGGAGGAGGAGGAGGAGGAGGAGGAGGAGGAAGAGGAGGAGGAGAAGAAGAAGAAGAAGGAAGAAGAAGAAGAAGAAGAAGAAGAAGAAGAAGAAGAAGAAGAAGAAGAAGAAGAAGAAGAAGGAAAGAAGAAGAAGAAGAAGAAGAAGAAAAAATAAGCAACATTAAGATTGCACTAACTAAAATTTGATTACTTGAATAATTCAAGATATTCATTAAGGTCTTAGTCCAGCAGAGGTATTATATGAACGTAGTCACTAATTAAAAAAGGGGAAAGGCTGATTAGGGATCCTGGAAGGGGGCAGGGCCGGTCTCCCCCTGCCTCCCAGTCAGACCCTCAGAGGCCGGAAAACCTCATGCATCACAACCACAGCCACTTTCAATGTCCAGACTCCACAGCTCGGCAAATCCACACTGGACAGAATAATCTCCAAGCCCAGGTATGCGCAATTTAGTGAGCAAATCCACCAGGCTTCCTGGGGAGCTGAAGCTGGAGTGCCCTCCCCCAACTCAATGCCCTCCGGCAAGGCCCACTCAGAAATGGGACC